>JAUZNK010001152.1:0-11774 GCA_035046665.1 Euphysa ruthae
TATATGTATATATATTTATATATTGCCGTTCTGATAATTCTCGTATTACCTTATTAACAATATATTGAGAAGTAAGATTAATTCTAAACGAAAACCTTTTAAGTAAACAAAAAAATTAATAGAAAGCAATGAATGGATTTAAATATGAGTAAGATAAAAGCCATAGATTCAAGCTATTATATAAATAAGTTATTTATTTATAAATTTTCTTCCACGGCTTCTTCTTTTTCATATAGAAATATCTACAAAAACAGAGGCAATTTAAAACAAGAAATTTTTAATCCAACTTAAAAAATTTAATAATAGAATTTGCTTTCCACTTTAAGAACAAAAACAATATTAAAATATCATATACTTTCTATATGTAAACATTTGCTAGTGTTCACTTTCTTATCAAACACTTTCATGTTTAATAAGTTCAAACGTATTCATATTTTTATGTCATCAAAGCAAACAAGATAATAATACTAATAATAAAAAAAAAAAAAAGTTTTGACCGTCCCGTATTTTACCCGTTATTGCGTGATCGTTTATGAGGCGCGAACACTGCGAATATTGCTTTTCACAGTGAAATTGTCTTTATCATTTTATTAAGCCTTATTATATTTTTATAAATGTTTCACTGTTCTGTATTTTTCACATTTTCACTATGGCGTATCACATCTTTACCATGTTATATTCATTTGCTACTGTGCTATATATATTATTGTAAACTGTTCTATATTTGGCTTTCTTATACATATTCACATCATATTATATATCAATATTTTTAATATCAATATCCCATTTGGATATTTTTAATATGGCGCAAAGTTACTTTTAATATGGCGTTTAGATATTTCAATATGCCGTTTGGTATTTTTATTATGCCCTTTGGAGACTTTTTTATATTTTTGTGTCCGTTATAAAATCACTGCAAAGGAGAATTATGCCTTTAGAAAAAAAAAGTTTCTATCGTTTTTCAAATTGAAAATGAAGTCAGGAAATGATAAAATTATATTGAACATATGAACGCATATTTTTTTGTTTATATCTTTTTGCTTTTTATATGGATATTGGATTGGATATTTACAGACTAACGACTAAAGGCTAAAACCCGTAAAATTCAACAAAGCCTTATTCTCAACATTAGCATAAAAAACCATTGGGCGTTTTTTGTGCAAATTTATTATAAGACATTGCATAAAACAAAGATCGAAAACACATCCTTGGGAGCATGATGCTAGATATAAAAAAATGGCACGCAGCGTACAGAGAATGATATATTCGTCCAAACAGGGATTTTCTCGACGATGAAAGCAAATAAACCATTTTAAAGGCTCAGTGTGAGTATGTAGAGCCCGGAATGAGCAAAGAACACAAAACTTGTATCTTTTAGTTTGGTCTCGAAAAAACACAATATTCTTTGCAAGTGATGTGTGTGGTGAAAGTAAACGGCCAAAATTGGCAATAATTTTTCGTGGAAAAAGGAAAAGCTAAACCTTGCGAAAGACAAGCATGAAATTCAAAAGTTCGATTCAATATATGGGTGGATACAGAAAAATGTATAATATGGTTAGAGAAAACTGTAAAAACGGTACCGATTTGTTTCAGGTCGTTGACGAGGATTTTATTATTGAAAAACTTTGGTTGGTGCAGAACACAATGAATGGTTGGACATAGAAGAAAGCACCCCTCGTTGGTTCTGCGACGAGAAAAAATTTGCTGCTTCTGTAAGGCTATTCTTATAACGCACTGGACTGAAAACTCTTGGAAAAGATTGATTTCCCCAAAGTATTCATCACTCATTTAAAAAAAAAGTGTTGGCATGCGACCGGATGCCTAATGACGGCTGATGGGAAGGATTAGTAATTAAGAATTTACATTTAACAAATAAAAATCTATATTTCTAAAACAGTCCGCAAGTTTGGTCCTGGTGTACTTAGAGCTCCTATTTGAGCTTACGATAAATAAAATCATTGGTCTCTATGGGGGTATCGAACTTGCACTTCATTGCCAGAAACCAAAGTCTTAACCGCTCGGCCAGACAACCATAATAATTTAATTCAACTAGAAAGATTGCTTGACTACTCATTACCACCTTCTTTAATCTTGAATCCAATTCACAGTCAGCTGTGACCTTCACCCAACAGCCAACGAGCCCGATTGATCAATATGATGATAGATAGGAATTACGAATGATCCCTGAAGATTAAATAGTTGCAGGAGATAATAACAGCCCAAATATTTTTTAAATTATTGATAAATATAAATTTATTTACACCTGAACACAACAATTTATTTTATTTCTTAGTCCTTTGAACCCACTCTTCCACCCTCACGTAACCAGAAGACTTACTTTGCTTAGAAACGTAAAAAGCACATGACATTAATTTGGATACTCTAAAAATTTTCTCGCCCGTTACAGTCAAAGTTAGGTTTAATTTTTATTGAATTTTATCCTAGTTATGCTTATAGCTGTTACGCTTATAAACATAAATCAGTGCGGACTCTAAAAAATTCATTACTTCAGCAGCACTCTTCTCTATGATCATTTTTATCAATGGGAATTGTTGGCTGTAGAGTGCAGGTCACTGCTGGATGTATGTGGTGTTGGATCCAAGATTGAAGGAGGTGGCATTGAGCAGTCAAGCAACCCTTTTGGCTGAGAAAATATACATTTTAAGGTCATATCCAGGACCATAGTAAAACATTTTTTTATAGAAGAGAGATAGTTGAAATTAGCGTACATTGGGGACCCATGATATTGTTTTTAGTTCCCATTTGAGTCCATTATGCTTCCAGAAATGCTTGCCTCCTTGCATCCTTCTTTCGATAAACAATAACAATAATAATATGCTATCAACATATTCTGTCTTCAGGCGCTTTATTATCTTTGGTGAATTGTCCAGGATAAAGAAAATTCAGAAAAATTAGATCATTAAAATGTAGTCAGGGGGTTTAGAGCCAATAAATTACGTTGTAGTTACACACTAGAAGAAACACAGTATTTTTCAGGATTTTTGGTTGATTTATTAAAAAGAATTTTAGGGCCGGTTCCAAAAAAAAAAAAAATATCATTAAGTGTTTCCGTCATAGCCTCTTTTCAGAAGGGGTCCTTTTTTGATAATTTTTTAATATTTTATTGTTTTTAAAATTCTATTTTTATCATATTTAATAATGTTACAACCTCTTTACCCATGTTCTTTTTAAATAAAGTCGTGCGATTAATCTTTTATTACACGATTTTTGTAATTGCACTAGTTTTACATTCATTGAACTTTGATTTTATTTTGAAACTCAACACATATTTGTACGGTAATTTCATAGCTGATATTTAGAATGATACCTCTGGGAGTTACTTTCACTAATTTGTTTCAATTAAAAAAAGTTTTCTTCTATAAAGTTTTTTCATTAAAAAAAAATTTAGTCTCACCATAATCCATTATATAGATGAAATGGGAAAAATGCATACTGCGCGAGGTGAACTCTGAAGAAAAGTTGAGATGCTCTCTAGATAATCTAAACAAAAATCATAGGGAATCAGTATAACTGGCATTCATTCAACTTTAAAAAATTCAGTGAGTTAAATGCTTGTCTTACTGAAATCAAATTGTCAACATATTGTCAACTGATGTCACTGCAAACGATTCAGCTTCGAATGGAGGCAAAAGTATTCAAAATACCTATGAAGTTATGTTTTTGCATGTTGAAAAGAAATTAATGTTAAAAAAGCATGTGTTTTTGTGGAAATTATATTATTAATAAAAAGCGAACTCAAAAAGAGGTACGTATTTTTTTCAATTAACTGAGTTATATGCAATAATCGTCGATCGGTTAAAAGAACTTTGTTTTCAGAAAGCAATAAATAGGACAAGATTAAAATTTTAAGATTTTAATCATTTCGGGGGTAAACTACAAGAGCAATCAATTGGTAAACAAGTAACATAAGTCGTTAACAAACATGTTGAATTTAATGGCTGCCCAGTCAGATGCTTTCTTTCCCGCAAATGCTGCAAAATTATTTAGAAAGGCAATTTTTGGACACGATAAGTTTTCTTTTCATGCATCATTCCCTCCACACTGCCAGTCAGATAGTATATCAATCACTTTATATCAAATCTTTCATCTTAATGATATTGCATGGTTCTAGCATTCCAAAATTATGATTAAAATGAGTGACAAGCTTGTTTGACAATCTCTCAGTTATTATTTTGCAATACTCAATAAAATTTTACTCAGAATGCTTCATATAAAGACATTCTTTAAAAAGAGAACCTCATCTTTCCCTTTATATAGGCCTAAATCTATACACTCGATTCAGAGATAAGTCCATTATCAAAACACTGCTTTTGTTAGGAATTTTAATATCATATGATCAAATAAATATAATTTGAGCAAATAAGTAGTGCAGCCTGATGTGAGAGATTCGAGTTGGAAAATGTTGTCTGCCCAACAAATATACAATTTGGATTATTTAAAACTAGAGCCATTGACAATATAGACCACAATCTATTATCTATATCATCTTCCAATTCGTTCCATGAAACAGGAATTAGTCTTTTTCAACACCCTGAGAAGCAAATCCTGAAAATATGCGAAAATATGTTCATTAAGAAAAGTTATCAATAAAAAGAAGTTCTTGCCAAATCATTACGCTATCGTTCTTGCAGTCGGAGCAAAGAAGAAGCTTCTCCATGTACCGAAAGTTGTCATACGATCTATGGAAGCAGATGAACTGGGAAAACATTACAACAAAGAATGTGAATGGTTAGGACATACCAATGAAACTCTTAGTACAACTCTAACGAAATAAGATAACATTACTTATAAAGTTTCCATACATCGGAGTCATCTATCCAACCAAGGGGTAATACAATCACAAGTTTACAACCTTTTTTTATTCCATGAAAATTCATCATCACTTGCAATGATTAAACATGGAATCAATGTTCAAAAATAAGCAACTGAATATTTAAAATCCTGTTAAGTACCATTAACCGCATTTAACCAAATGGGATTGATCAAATATGGTTGGTCGGATGAATTCTGAGAAAACAATAATGTAGTCATATTTGGAGACTCCATTTTGAAATAACTCTTTAGAGGGTTTGTGATGAACTTCTAGAGGAAACTTGTTGGACTGATATGTTGTCAGAATCATTAGTTTACACAGTAGATACTGAATCGTTCCTTAAAAATACTCAATTGACAAAAATACGACGTGTTCACCAAGTAACACAGCTGTCACTTTATATACTGCAGCAATTGGTTTACGAAAATTACATTAAAGAGACTAACAATCCCAGTTCATTTCAATTTTGAATCAACGAAAAACAAGTTATTATGCCAACGTTTAAATTTTGGAACGCATTGGTCAATTTGAAGCAGCTCGTTCTTTTGTTTGTTAAAGCACATAGAGAACGAAACTTTACCTTGTAAGTTCAACGTCTTGAAAAAGCGACAGCTTTCTTCTTTGCCCTAGACCATATGAATTACTCTCGGTAGATACCAATACATACAAGGGTAGTAATTCATTATCAAGAAAAGCACACGATCAATTTTTACAAAGCTGGACTGTTACAAAAACAATGATACATTTTCAATTATATCAATAGACCAGGCTCATGAACAAAACAGCGTTATTGTAAAAGGCTCAAGCGGTGCTATTGGATTAACTGAAAACTCAAAATTTCTCCATAAGTCGATGATGGTAGGACTTGATCTTGCTAGACTTGTAAAAAAATTTGAAGCTGAAAGCAAATTTTTTTTTCTACTCTGAAGTAGCTCATATATTTACCACACATCATGAGCGAAAAGTATCGCAGCAAACTATGGTTTCAACAGTCTGTAACAAATCTTGTTGTTAACGTGCAAGATAACAGTTTTTTTCACATACAATAGTTAATCAATATAACGAGTGGTGAGACAGCTAGTGTAGCAGTTGTTCGAAAAATCGTAGAATCAGAACAACGCGGTAATAAACAATACCAATGATTGCTGGAACGATGTCATATTGAAAGGAGAACTGTCAGTAGCAGTAACCATAAAAAAAAAAACATGTTTACTTTGTTTAAAAGTCAGAAATCAAGAAATATCTTCCAGCAGGTTAGCACAATCAAAGAATTACTAAACCATTTCAATCTATTGGAATGTTTATATATAGTAGCACAGCACCGGAATGGCAAATTAGAAGACTTCTTCTAACATGAAAACCAACCGAACTTTACCCTCCCTCTCTATGTGAAAACGGAACTTTAAGAACAGTGAAAATGTCTGAATTAATTATTTGGATATACACGGAAAATGAACGTGAATTACCGCAGTTCGATAGTAAAATTCTTGATGGTGCAGTTTTAGTGCATGTGATCAAGTCAAAAAAAGGTCAAGCTTTTGATGAATACGTTCAAGATAATTTAATTTCTCACATCATGTTGATGTGGTATAGGACATATATCTCGAGCAAAGTATAAAGAACATCACTAGACAGAAACGAGATTAAGGAAGTAAAAAAATAGTTAACGGTAATTTAAATGTTTTTCATAATTGGGAGGATTTTTTAAAAGATAATGAAGAACTTTCCAAATTTCTTGCTACTAACCTAACAAATTCAAGCAAGTTTGACGGAAAAAAATTTGTCAGTAAACATGGTACAACTGTATGTTTAAACCAATCCATCCTTACTATGTAAAACTGTAACCATGAAGAAGCTGAGACAAAGATTGCAGTGCATTTGCTTGATGCTGCTCATGATACTATTTTTAAAAACTGTGAACACTGATGTAGTTGTGATCTTAGTAGCAGCTTTCCAAAACGTTCTTTTCATTAATAAAGAAGTATCTCTATGGTAGAATTTGGCTTGGGGAAAAGTTTACGAAATTTGCATAAAAAAGGAAAAAGAACAGCTTAGAATACTTGGAATGCATATCCTGCGGTGACAGATTCATTTATACATCTTTTGAAAGATTCCCAGAAAATAAGTTTTATTGCAAACAATACAAGATTGAATCTATTTACTAAAATATGATCGTACATTTAGAGTCAAATTTGATTTGTCAAAATTTCATGCCTTAATTTATTCTGTCAAGACTCACCACAAAAAATTATCTAGAATATATAATATAATAACGATATAATATAAAAATTTCTGAAAATTTTGTCATGGATTTTCGATTATCGATATTCGATCATGAACAATTTGAATTCGGAAGAAGATCTAAAAAATTTTATCATAGAATCCAGCAGTGGCTCTAATTAAAGCTCCCATTTGTGCTACGGCAAAAACCGATACCTAAAAGTCGTTCTTCGAGTGGATTTGAACCCACGGCATTCTACATTTATTTAGGTATTCAATTGCTATGCAAATAATAACACCGTTTTATTCAAAATTACTGACCTGATGTTAGTTATGTTACGCATCATTAATGATCATTCATTAGTGATGTTGCGCATCATTAATGATCATCCATTAATGATCATTCATTAATGATGTTGCACAACATTAAGCGTTCATAAGTTGTGTTGAAACGATGAATTCTTATTTTTCTGATGTTTTCTATTTTTTCTATAGTTGTTTGGGAATATTTTATTCCTAACAATAGTACACAAAAGCATTTCTAATGTGTTATGATGATGTCATTTTGATGTGTGATGTAATATATAAACTTTTGTTCGTATATTGCTTTATATAGTTATATGATACTGCATCAAATTGAATGCATTTATCAGTAATATTTCTCAAATTATTGAAGAAAGGCTGAAATTAGACGCTCTTGGGACCCAAAAATAGTGAAATAGCTTGGGAACTAGGTTTGAATTTTTGTTGATGGAACCAGCCTTTGAATTTTTGTTTACGTCATTTCAAAAATGTTTGACAATTTTCATGCTATCTTCCTGCGTGTAACTATTTTCGGTTTATCCCCTAACCATAACAGCGATCAGATAGCTCTAAAAATTTTATAAAAGATAGGTATTTAATGAAGTCGAAAGGTTAGAAATCATTTCTAAAAATTTTCGCTAACAAAAAATGACCCGCAGATCTAAGAACAGAATTCTATTTTACATTTTTCTGCTAAAAATAGCAATAACATCAGCTTTCCATAAACTGTTACAAATAGAAAAGTCGTTTTTGAAGTACTTTTTAAATGAACTTTTACAAAACCTGAAAAATTAGCATTTTAATCAAAGTTTTTGCAAAAATTCAGTTTGAACTAAATATAAAAAAAGGTAACATTTCATCTTCACGAACAAGATGAGTTTGATTACGCCTCAATGACTTTCGAAAAAGTTGAGCATTTAATTTGCTGGCTAAGCTAGTGAGTGTATAAAATTAAACACTTAAACCTGGAAACTGATGTAATAGTTGTTAGTGTAATTCATAGACGCATTTTTGCAAATGATCTTTTTTTACGACAGTTAGAACTGTAAGCGAATTTTATTGCATAGTTTAAATAATAATCACAAAAAGCTTAATACTGTTAAAGGTCTAAGCTTACAGTTGTTTGTTAAAACTTTGGTATTCATAAATAAACACAGGAGTACTAAATAAAATACTAAATAACTATTTCTGGTAGTAAGTAGTTCCACAAAAAGTAATATTTTACAGTAAACTCACGGTTATTCATAGCTCCAAATAAAGTTAAATTTAGTTTAAAGTACATTAAACTCAAATATCCTGGAATTTATTCGAAAGGACCTGTCTCAATTTAATGTCTTTTCAAAACATAGGCATGAGTAAGTTCGTAAGTATTGTCTGGATTTAATTTTTCTCTACTGTTCAAATATTATTAATAAAGAAATGGGAAGGCGAGAAAAAATGTGGAAAAAAATAGGCAAGAATTTAGGCACGAATTTTGGCCCAAATATCTGCGGAGTAAAAACCTTCCTTACTATAAAGAATTTTTCGCGTTGTTAGCAAATGAGCTCCAGCTTTTGCAAAAATGAAATGATAAGTAAATCTTAGATAATGCGCGATATACATATATTTTTTTATTCCTATATGCTCACAGTAAATTTTAAAGCGGTGATATTTGGTGGAAAAGTCAATTTGTTAAGAAGGTTAATCAAAAACACTCAAATGTTTTGTCAAGTATCAAACATTCAACTAGACTTTGCGGTGATAAATACTCTTTACAAGGTTTTACTCTTGATAATTTAGTTGTATTGAGCTTATATTGAGCTCCAGTTGTAAAGCGATTGAAGCCAGCTTTTTTGCTTTCAAAATAACTCGGATAAATTTTTATTCAAAAAATAAAATAAATAATAATAATATTACTTCAAAAAATTTTTAATAAAATGTGTTTTTAAATCATGGCCTGCTTTATGCAGAACTTACTGTTGATAATATGAACAAGTTTATAAATATCGGAATTCAGCCCATGGATCTCCCAATCATGTTTAGAAATTTATAACAAAGTTAAACCTCTCGAATTTCTAAAATTAAGTTTTCTAAAACCTTCTGTTGTCTCTACCACCAAAAACTTTCTGTCGTCTCTATCAGTCACATCGACTAACGTATCTTATTTCTTCACATTTGCGAGTCAGCCAAAACTCGTTAGTTTTGTTATTCTGAAAAATATTCTCTCGAAATCTACAACGGTAATAATTATTAGTCATTTAATTTAGCACATGCTTGTTGAAGATCAAAGAAAAAAAAAACTCTGCGTAGGTTAAAGTTTGGCAAGACATTGAATGAACAGTCAATTATATTTGTGATATTGTAACTTATGGCTTTATTGTTATGAATAATACCAAACCAGTTATCTCTAATAACGATATGAAATCTCCAATGATCTATGAAATAAATAAAAAAAATACAAATACATTATATGACGGAGATAAAACCCACAAAGGAGTCAATCATCACGAAGGAGATATAAATAACGAAGGTATAAAATATATTGGAGATAATCATTCAATACAAGATAGAACCAATGTGGCAGTATCTCCTTTAGAGCAGGATTTATGCGAAATTGAACAAACGAAAAATACTAAGTTACATCAAGGTGACAAAATGCACAAAAGAATTGATCACCATAAAGATAATACATATGATAACGGTGTTACTAAACCATATGGGTTTAATATAGACGATAATAAAAAGCCGCCGATACAACCTAAAGGAGAAACAGTAAGTTATAATGCGGACCTACACCATGACGGAATAAATCATAAAAATTATAGTGAGAAAGAAATTGAAAATTTGAAGAGAAAGAAAGAGCAAGAAAATACTAAGGGTAATGACAATGACGCAGAAACTTTAGAAAAAAAATTATTACGAAAGAGAATATTTAAAATATTAATATGTGTGAATATAGTAGCGTTTTTTAATTCGTTTTCTTATTGGATGCAAAGTGGTGTCTTACCCTACCTTACAAGGAAAGTTGGAGTGAATCCACAAATGTTCGGTTACATACAATCAACATTTGCTTTCTATCAACTTATTGGTTCGCCTATGTTTGGCAGAATTGGAGATGTCTTCGGTTGCCGAGTATGTCTAGTAGCATCTGAAATAGCTTCATTTGTGGCGTACAGTTCGCTGGCATTTGCTAATAATATCGTTTTGTTGTTCCTAACACGAGTCCCTGCACTTTTTATGCATAATCTACAAGGTTCTTATATGGTAATAACAGACTGCACTTTACCCGATCAGCGAGCAAATATTATGGGAAAACTAGGAGTTTCACATGGACTAGGTAAAATTATTTTATTTCATTTTTATCATGGATGTCTTTATCAATGAAAAACGAGATCGTATGAAAATTAAGAAAATTTTTTTGAAAAAATTCAATGCAACGGCACAGTTTCTAACACTAGTCTGTATTCAAAACGCAATTATGCATACTATAAGTGTAATACGAGTACTAGCATCGTTTATTCATTATCTACAAGTCTCTGGAAAAATATTAAACTACCTTCTATAGTCTTGGAAGTTTAAAATAGGTTTTTTTATTATATACTGTTTTCGTTACACATATTTCAGACCTAAAAAATTTAAGAAATAAAGAAATTAGCTTGAATTTAATACAGCGTGTTCATAACTGTTTCAATTATTATCGAACAAGCTCCTTCATTGTCCTCACTTTTATCGCTCAGTAGCAAGATTTCCACTTTTTTCAAATCTTTATGTTATAAGGTAACAGAATAAGGAAATTTTAAGCCTTGTAAGGGAATTTTTAGCTTTGAATTTTATTAGTGTTCATATTTTAGATATGCAGACCGTTTTTTTGGAGTCTTGTATAATATGTCAAAACGAATAATTGCACCCTTTACTTGAAAAAAATTATAATATATGATGTGATTGTTTAGTGTGGCGCGTTTCATAAAATGGCAGTGAAAAGCCTCAGTTAACGGTGGCTCTATAAACTCTAAAAATATATTTTAAAATGTTATTTAAAATTAATATTTTTGTAGGAATGATAGCTGGATCATTTATTGGAGGTATTGTAACAGAAATACTTGGTGAGAGTCCAACAGCAATGGTATCTGGTTGTAGTAGTCTGCTATGCACTGTGTTCATTTGTGCTTTCATCCCTGATGACACAAAATCAATACGCCGTCAACTGGAAAATATTACGGAGCTTCCGCAAGAACAAAAGCTAGGAGCAAGCTTAGGAATGAAGGAAGTTTGTGTCATATTGAAGATGAAGTTAATTCGCTATCTGTTATTTATTAAAATAACTTCTGCATTTCCTTTTGCGTTGGTATATTCAATGTTTTCAATGGCCATTATGGATTTCTATAACCAAGGACCACGTGTTAATGGAATTGTTCTTGCTTACATCGGCTCACTTAGT
>JAUZNK010001163.1:0-11773 GCA_035046665.1 Euphysa ruthae
TAATTTTCTGTTTCTTCTCCGAGCCAAGTCAAAACATCTGAAACTTTCCGAAAATGTGTAAAAATAAATCTGAAAATGTGAAGAACAACGTTTGAAGAAAACGTTGTTTAATAAGTTTAAATAAGATTATTTTGTTGAATATAACTTGAACTTATTTTACATTGTAAGGTAGGAATGAACGTGTGTTTATTTTACTTAAAGAATAACTCCAAAATAAATCAAAACAGTTTTTTTCTGTAGTAAAAACGCTAGAATAAATGTGATTATATTTAATCCTTACAATTTTATAATTACACATATTTAATAAATGTGGGTAACCAAGGTTATGACAAATGATTGTCAAACCACAATAAATCTGCAAATATGTTCTATTAAGAACGGCTATATAAAGAAGTTGACGTTCGATTTATTTTATGCAAAATTCATTGAAATGTAATATTAATTCTGGATATTAACATCTCATTAAGTAAAAAAAAAATATGTTAAAAAAATAGTTTGTATTATACTTAACAGAATTACTCGTGTATCAATTCTTTATACAAAGCTTAATTCTTTATTGAAAAAATAATAATTTCAAACTATTTTGTGTTTTTACAATTTTTTTTTATTCTTTATTAATTTTTTTTTTTAATTCCAGGTGACAATGAAAAAATATCTTGTGTGTGAACCTTTTAAGTAGCTAATTTCTAAAGGCAACAAAATATAAATTATATATTAAACAAATATGAGGCAATATGTTAAAAAGTAACATATTGCCTCACATTTCTTGGTTTAAAAAAAATACAAAAGTAACTAAAGAGTAAGGTTAAGATAACAAAAAGCATCTTTATATATCTTTATATATATTATATACTATATATTACGGTAAATACATTTAACTTTTATTCTTGGCTAGTTTGGTTCATCTGTTGTTATTGAGATATGAAATTCCACAATTTAAATAATAGCAAAATATCAACACTAGTAAAAAATGGAAGGGATGATAAATTTGATAAAATAATTTCATTTAACCCTATTAAATAATAACAACCGCTGACTGCTTTTTCTTTGAAATAAAGTAAAAGCAGAAAATCATTAAATTGTTTGAGGAGTTTACCTTTATGACTACGCATATTTAATGCGTATCCAAGGTTAAGACAAAAGACAAACTACAAATATAAGAGTAATAACGCTATTTAAAGAAATTGTTATATATTCATAAATAGTTAAAATCAAATATAAGCTGTGCAAAAATTAAACCGAGGTAAATTAACAAATGAGTATTTATTTCATTATTTTCAAATGTGTTGAATCTGACTTTCCTCATATAGTTTTATAAGTGCAGTCAATGAACGCTGACCGTCCCTTATTTTGACCCCTGTGGTATGTGAATGACAAACCATAAAAAAAGATGGCAAAATGGAATGTGAATTTAAAACCGTTTCCTACCAGCTCTTGGGAACAATTTGGTAAGTCAGTCAGATGCTAAGAATTTGGAAACTTATTTGGTTTTATCAATTTTCCCCTCGCACACAGCTTGAGTGTGGCAGACGCAGAATGTGGATTAAGCGCTTTGAAAAATATCAAAACAAGCCATTGAGCACGGGTTAAAAGCGATCTTTTAATAATGCAGCTGCGTATAAAAACTAAGAGTGTTTTGATTGGAGATTACGAACCTAAAAGTTCCATAGAAAGTTTTTTGTTAAATGTTACTAGTAAAGTAACTCAGGAAGTTCATGAAGAATGCAAGTAGGTTTAGATACATATCACCACAAATGTGGACTCAAAACGAAGGTTAAAAAACCAACCCAATAATTTGTTGAAGAAAGTTAAAGAACAACAAAACAATCTTTTACGCTATATGTAGTATAGCTTGTTTTTAATGGCCTCATCTTAAAAAAAGCACTCAAAACATTATCAACAGTTTCTTGTTTGTGTATGTGTAAATCAAGCTTTAAAATACTTGTTTATTTAGTTAAGTCAGCATAAATCATTCATTAAAAATGGCAAACTAATGGTAAACCAAGAACAACCAGATTTTTTTTAGATTTTAAGAATACGCCACAGACAAGCCAATTTCTGTGCAGACGAGTAACCATTTAATAAATAGGTAACCCACTCGTCTGACAGGACGAGTTATAAAAACCCTTAAAATACACCACTGATATATATATATATTATATATACATATATATCATATACATGTACACGTATGGTTCGTAAAAATTGTGCCACAGGTAAAAATTTTCTAGATTGGCGATCATTATATATCAAACAACAACAGAAAGTCAAACAACAAAAAAATCATTTTGTAAACCTAGGATTATTTATAATTGCAATACATATTGGTATACATCGATTTTTTAAACACTATCTTTTTTAGATTTCGTCGCTATCAATGTTTTCTAAATCCGAAAAAGGGTACTTACATCAATCTCAGAACTCCCACTGGTACCTTGGACCGCTTTTCGCTTTGCAGGGTATTTGTGTGATATTGCAGATAGCCGTCAGACTTTTTCAGAAAACCACAATTCAATGGCCTTGTCAGGGTTAAGTTCTTCCAACTCTGGACCTTCCTCGCTAATTCGCAGACACGCATCTAACCGGTCTTGTCCCAATCTGTTTCTGAAATCGGTTTTAACTCTAGCCATTTGAGAAAATCCGCGTTCTGCTTTGGAATTTGTAACAGGTGTAATAAGAAGAATTTCAAATATATGTAAAATATTCTTACATTCTTCTAAAACCTGCTCATTTTAAAACAAAATTTTCCATAATTTCAAATAGTGGTGCTTTGGGTTGTTGGCTAAAACAGGCATGGCAAAGCTGTGTAACGAACTCAATTCTGTAATTAACTGTGTGATGTCGCAGCCATTGTTAGTAAGAATAAGCAATATCGCGCTTATTACTAACTCTGTAGCAGTATTAAGTGTTTTTGACCATGTTGTGATGTCTAACAATGACGCAATATGGTTAAAGACTGGTGAGGTTTGAAAATTTGCAAATCTGTTTTCCATCCTGTCTGTTATTTTCACAATTATTTGCGAATAAATCTTACGAATCTGTTCGGTGGATTCATTCTAATTGCGGGTAATTTAATAATTTTGTTTTGGTAATATACACCAGATTTGGTTGTTTTTAAGCGGGATTTAAATTTTCTATAATTCGCAAAATCAATTCCAGCCGCATCGTCATCTAAACTGTTATTTAGAATGATAGTTACCTTTGACATTGTCCAAGTAAAATCTTGAATTCTACGTACCTGTATCATGCAATTCGGATTGCATACCTAAGCTAAAAAGTTGTATAGGGCTTAGGACATTTAGATACAAAGCTGAGTGTACGGGGAGGTGTCCTTCTTTCCACTTTCGGAGCCAGCCTGAAATTTGTGCACGCTTTTCCGCTTTTGAGTAGTTTTTGAAAGTTCCTCTAAATGCATTATGAAAATGCCATAGTTTTCTAATGCATTTTTCATTGCTCTAAATTTATGGTCAATCCATCGAGTTCCTTTTGCCTTCGTTGGTTTTGGGACTGACTGGTCGTACGCTTCAGACAATTCTTTTAAATTGTGCAACCTCTTGGGGCTCTTCTGATACAGATAATAGAGCTGTAATTATTGACCGTTTCAAAAGACGGTGATCTGTCAAACGCATCTTTTATTGCTAATTCCAGCCTATGGTTGAAACAATGGACAATCTCAAGCCACGGAGGGTCTTGTTTGAAGATAACACTCAATCCATTGAATGCACCCATATTCACGGCTGTTCAGTCACAATTAATGCCAACGAGACGCGACATTAAGTTAGTAATACCGATTCTCTTAAATGTTGATTCGATTGAAGATTTTATACCTTGCGCATCAGCGGAAGTAACATCCTCAAACCTTAAATATTTAACTATTGGTTAATGAAAAGAGAACATAAACCAATTCCTTTTCCATAATACTTGTGTCTGTGCTACCATCACAAAGAAAGTAATAATAATTTGATTTTGCTAAATCTGAAATTAAATTTTTTTTTTCTACTTTTGCAATAAAATCAGTGAAAGTAGCTGCAGCTCTTTCATTGACATAACTTCGTCCAAATTCAGGAATTTCATTTTTAGTTTGTAGCTTTAGTAGATCTGGGTAGTCACTGTATGGCCGTTCCTTTTTGGCTAAATAAATGCATGAATTAAATTTGACTCACAGATTTTCTCTATCGCGGTCATGCATTTTCTTAAAACCTCTCGCAATTGGTCCTTGTTCAACAACTGTTTTTTGATAAACAGGATGCCCAAGCTTACTTCTTTTTTCGTGCTCAGAGGCAACTTTATGCTGTTCTCCATTAATATGTTCTTTAAAACTGTCTTTAGTGACAGACGACAAACCTGGCTTTATCCATTGTGATAAAAAGTTTTTAAGTGACTTAATTCGCGCTTCCCACTTTTGGCATACAGTACATCTAAAAAAAATGCTTACAGAAAATTCGTAAGTTGGGCATGTATAAATGAAAATTTGATCGCACAATGCCGAAAAAGAGGTTGAAAATTTATTAGTATCAAAGAGCTAAGAAAAAATTGATGAAGAAAATCAAAAACAGTAATGATTTATTAAAATACAAAACAAATCACAAATACATAGAATAAAAAATTAAATAGACATTATTTAAATTTTTTATTTCGTTGGTACATTAGGTAATTTCTCAACGTAGAATCACGTTTTCTGATCTACTTTACTTAAATGGCCATAAAAACTGAACTAAATCATAAAATTTTTTTTTCTGATAGCTTTAAAAATATGAATGGAAAAAAAAATTCAATTTTTATCTGTCATGTGACCAGAAATCTCAGACTTTCTTTTTGGAAAAATGTAAAACATTGACTTTAAAGCAAAAAATACGGAATATAGTTATTCATATCTTCATTTTAATAGGCGAGTAGAAAAACTAAATACAAAACAAATGAAAGAAACTTCACGCACTTCATCGGCACTTAAAATACTCCAGCTTGCCTAAAACTAAAATTAAAGAAAAACAAAGCGGTGAGCTTAAGAGTAACCTAAATAATCCATCAATAACAACAGAAGAAGACTAACAAAATAATCAACATAAATTTCGCCCTGTACTCATTGAAAACAAAATTATTATCCCTACTGCAACAATTTCAAAGATTTTCCACACTATCTCATCATCATCTCATCACTATCATTATACAAAATTTTTGGAGCTGCCAGTTCACTACAAATCAAACAACCATTTCTCTACAAAAAATGCTATTTAAAAATGGTTTACTGTACACAAAATTTATCTTAAAGTAATAAATCAAAACAACATCAAACATTCTGATGTGGAAAGTGCCCAAAAATACCCACAAATCAATGAGCCGTACTAAAAACCATTAGTCCGCTCCAGTCAAAATTCTTGAGCCGTATTACGGACCCTTAGTCCGGAAAGGTTTAAACATGTAAAAATGCTTTAAATGTTGTTTTGTTGAAGAGTACAGGATCTCAAAGTTTTTTTTTTCCACATAAATTATTAAAAATTACCCTTTATCTCTAGACTGATAAAAAATGACCACATAGACCATTTCAAATGTAAATAAAAATTTTCTCGCCGAAATTCATCAAATTGAATTGTATTAAAATATATCAAGTATGAATTTTAATTTCTAAAATAAAAAAATTAATTTTGCAGTTATAAAAAAGAAACTGAATAAATTAAAGTAAGCAAAAAAATTTATGAAAAACTGATTCAGAAAAAAATTCACTTTCTAAGAAAATTTCAATTTCAGTTTAAAACTAAATATAGATGTATACTATACTCAGAAATTAATAAATAAAAGGATTTTTTTTTCTTAATTTATTTATTTACTTAATTTGTGGTGCAAAAACCCTGAAGTAAATTTTCCTTAGAAACACCCATTATTACTCTAAATCAAAAAACAAAATAAAAAGCTTAAAAAAAAACTTAATAAACATCACAGACAGTCAACCTTATTACAATGTTAAAATCTGTTCTAAATTTTCAAAACATTCTGAAAACCTATTTATTTCACACATTACGTAAATTGCTCTCACATGAAAATAAACCCAGAGTTCTAGCTATGGTCTTTCAGTGTGGGGCCCGCTATGCTGTTATTTATCTCTGCTACTTTAAATCCATCCAATTGTATTGTTTATCTTGTTGTTCTCCTTTGTTGTTTTTTGTGAATTTAGAATCAAATTGTGTTTTCCCCTCATTTAACTATTTAATTTGCAAAAGTGAAGTGACGACGGTCAATGTTTGAATTTTTAAACTCCTCGAGCAAGAAAAACAAAAAAACAGAAATGGAAACATACATAGATTTTGCAGTGACTCATGCAATAGAAACAGAAATAAAAAATATTAGTAAAGAAATTTTTCTACCGTTTACAACAAGGAATGGCAGGCTGAATTCCCAATCCCATGATGTCGCATAGTACATTACCAGAAATCTTATTATAGATAATATTACTTATAATATTACTTATATCTTTCAAAATATATGTAGTATGCCATTTACCCTTTTTTGAAAAAGTCGTTAAAAATATAAGGTTGTGCTTAATCTCATAAATAATCTAAATTATTATTAAAAACTTTGTATATCTTCTTCTTTCATGTAATCAAAGATTTATTTTCTTACTCGCAGCTGTTGATTGCGAATTACCATAAAAACTAAGAATTTAATGAAAAAACCTGGTCATTGGTTGAGAATTACCATAATGGAAACATCAAGTAAGTTACGAAAATCTTATTTTAGAAACAATGGGCCGCGTGGAACAAAGATGTCCCTTGATTTTAAATGTTTTATAGTGTTTATACTCATCATAGCTGATATGAAATACTTAAAATGAGTAGATAATAAGATTAACTATAAAAACAGTAAAAATATAATAGACAAAAATATGTTTATTCATAGTATTCATTCATTCTTACTTACATTTATCAGGAAATAGTTGATCAAATATCTATTATTTGTATTTTTTGCTGACCTAACAATATATTCAACACAGAAATATTGTAATTCATTTGGGCCATTTTAGAGCATTATTAAAGGCCAAATAGCCAAACTTTTGTGGGGCGCTTACAGAGCACCCATAGTCCCCCCACCCCAGATGTTTATTTGAACATCACAGATGTTCAATAATGCCGCTATGCAGCATAAGGATCCTGGCTAGTACTGCAAAACACTTCTCAAAATAATAAAAGTTATATCATCTATCACATTTGACATAAAAAATACACAGTGCACATAAGGAAATCAAAAAAGAAAAAAAAACACACAGAAAGACATCAGCACTCAGTCAAAAATTCAAAGACAACTAACAAAATAAAAGAGCTTTTTAAAAACAAAAAACCTTTCATAGTTTAGTATTATGCCAAGTCTGTCACTATGTATATGACAAACTCTCGCAACGTAACAACACATCATTAACAATTTCTACAAGACGTAATATTACATCAATAATAGCTAAGAGGTTAGCTATTATTGGTGTGATATTAAACCCTAAACTTTGAAATACAAATAAAAACTTGAAATTTTTAGCAATAAACATTATTACAGGGTAAATCTATGTCAATCCATCCAGGGCATGCAACCCTACGCAATATATTTAACTGATTTCTGCACCATAAATAAATAATAATATATAAATAAATACTTTTCAAAATAAAAAATCTCCCAGAATTTGAGCTTTTTATTCCAAGAGATTCTCTAGTTAAGACCTCTCAAAGTTTCATGTTATTCATCAAAAATCTGCCTTTTGAATGGGGTTATTGGTTGCAAACCAGTTCTATAAAATATATAGGTGGAAAATTTGGTACCTGTGGTTTTTTTTAGGTGTTTAATCCAAAAAAACAAGGTTTGAAATCCACTTCTTTAACAGAAGATGGTTACTTATAACTTATAACTTTTACCGTCTACACAAATCTTAAAAAAAGGGTGTGGCCAAGCATATATAAATTTGGAATTTTCATTAGTTAATGAATGTTTCAATTATCCTTATAATATAATTTCATTTAAATTTTTGGCGTAGTTAGTTTGAAATCAGTTTTATATTTTTTTACTAATCCCACAGCATACTTGTAAATAACAAAATAAAAATATGTTTGTTTGGGTGCATCATTTGAGGAGAAATAATGTTACCAGAAGCTTATAACCATATTGTATATACTATAGATGTTATGTAAAACTTTTGGAAATAATGTCGAAATATAAGCAATAAATAATATCCACATTACATTAAATATGATTAAATTTGTTATAACATCAAAATATAAATGTGTAACTTAATAAATAACTTGATTTTGAAAAATTATTAGTTTTTTGCTTCATAATTATCAAAATCACCTCTTCAACAGCACAACAAGTTTTAAAATGGATATTTGTGATTTTGTAAAACTTTTAAACAATCAATGTCATAAAAATACATATTCCATAACTCAGGTTTTTCATAAATTCAACGAACTAAACAAAACCAAACCAAAAGTACTTTTGTGGCGAGCTGGTTTACGAGAGCAGATCAAAGATATAGTATTTGCGACCATCAAATGCAAGTCATTGTAATTATGTTTGAACAAAAAAGATAAGTGATGTAAAGTGTTTAACAGTCATACAAAGAAAGCCAATGGTATGTTCTTTTAATTCTTAGTTACCGATTTGTAGTATATTCATTATCAATTAAAACGGTCTATTAGTTTTACCAACATTATTAATTTCAGGCTCATAAATAAAAACAGATTAAATCTTATATCCAAAAAAATTACTTTTTTCCCGATATTTATAGAAAATTTATGATTACATTTTGCAGTTTTTCCATTATATCAGAAAATATTATAAATTTGTTTTAATATGTACTATTATTGTTTTAACATTGGAACGTTTACCATTTCACTTTAAAACATGATCTGATTTTATCAGAATCTTTATCCTCATGAACCTCATGCATCCTCATAGGCCATCTAGGAAATTTCCATGGCTATAAAGAAATAACATATGTTGGATTCCAATTGACAATATAGTAACTGATATTGACATACCTTCAACAAGATCAGGATGGCTATATGATATTAGTAAATCATATTATGATAAAATCATGAAAAATATATAAATGTAAAGTTTTTTTATATTTTTTTTTTTTGGATACTACACCTTCAAAAATACACAGGTACCTAATTTCACAGCTGTCTCTTTTCTAGAACAAGTTTTACAAGCAAATTTCAAAATCGCAGATTTTTGACAAGGGACACATAACTTTGAATTTTAATAACTCAAGAACTGCTTGAAATTGGAAGCTCAAATTCTGGGAGATTTAATATTTTTAAAGAAAAACTATTAAGGGAGCAAAAACCAACAAAATATTTCATAAGGTTGCATTCTTGCAAAAAATTGGATGCCATCATATGGAATTCCCCTATATCTTACTATAATAATATGTTTCGTTTTGCTATAACATTTTTCCAAAGTGCACTGTGTGCGTTTATTGTATTGTATTTTTTATAAGAAAATTCAAGCAGTTTTAAAACTTTTTTATAGCTTGCATCTGAAAGGTGTTAGCCAGCATGATAGCACTACTTAAAATGTGGCATTCCCAATTGATAAAAGGAGTCAAATTTCCAATTGGAAGTGGAAAAAAAAAATCAAATAAAAAATAATAATTTAATAATTACTTGGCTTTTATTCATTATATATTAGAAATAATATATGTAGCAACACAAAGTTAAACACTTGTTAATTTCTCCACATTTGATGTAATAACTGAACCATAAAATAGGCGTATAAGAGTACGATCGTACAACATATTTTTGCTGCTGTAAGCTGGTTTACTTTGCGTAGTACGACATCGTGCACACACTTTTTCAGTTACAATTTTTGTTTTGTTGTTTATTAAACTACAAAGCATAAATTAACTTAAAATTTATCTTATCATAAGGAGCCATAATGAATTTGTCTACGATTTACTTTGTTTCTTATTAACTACTAAGTTTACTTCAATATAACCTAATCGTTAACTATTCACGAACTACTAATCCTGTTAAAACCACAACAAATTTAATATGATCACTTCGTGTTATTTTCATATGATATCAAACTCGCACATATTGGTGTCAAAAAGCAAAGTCTTAACAACCATTCTCTCTACTTGATAATCATAAAATTAATATTAATTGTTTTGAAAATAAAAATATAAGTGATTGTTAAACATTTAATTTTTAGAAAACATGTCACTTAAAAAGAAATATGTTAGCTGAGTGGAATGTTATTAATAGCAATTTAAAATTTAATGTTATTTATAATTATAGTAAGATAAAATTAAAAAAAAGGAAAAAAAAAAATGACTTTAATTTAATAAAAAAAGATAAAACTATTATCTCCTAATAATAATTAATATCTTATTTAGAAAGATATGATTGAGTGATCAACTTAAATTTCCAGGCTATATGATGTTTGTTTTTTGTATTTCAGTTGATCTTTTAAGTAGGTTTTAAACACCTGGAATATAAGAAATTAAATATTATACATTAGCTCTCAGCCGCAGGTTTAACTTAATTTTATTCTATCGCCCATACATTTGTTTTAAATTACTACTCATTTTTTGGAAGTATGATTAGCTCTCATCCACAGCTTTTTAAAATGTTATTGATGTTCTAAGTTTTTTCTTTCCAACGCTTTTATTTTAAATAAAATTACTACTCATTTCTTCGAACTATAATTTGTTTACACAGTGAAAAAGTTATTTTCCAACCACCTCACCAAGATAAAAATGTTATGAAATCAAGGAAACATCAAATTAAAAAAGATAGTTTATAGTGGGTTTTTAAAAAGCTAAAATATACATGCCAAAATTAAAGTTATAGAAAAAAAGCAGGTGCTTGTAAAAACATATTTTTGAAATGTAAATATGGTAGAATTTTTTAAGAAAAGAAAGAGTGTACAAAATATTAATTTAAAATGCTATGGTTTTGGTTGCAGTCAGTGTGTTATATATGTTTATTTTAAAAAGCTGGAATCATAAAAAGTTGCTATTTTAAGGCAAGACATTAAAGACTTGCAACTGCACAATGCACACATTGTAGAGGACAGAATTGTATTTCAAAAAGTTTTTTTGAATTTCTGAACTCTTTCAAAGAATGTATTTGAATTTATGGTTAAAATTTTTCTGCTTATTACTTTTCTTCTTCTGCTTATTAGAACAAACCTACCTAAACTTTCTTTTTCATTTTCTTTTTCAATACCAATGTTGATTTTACTTTGTTTTTCATTGACAGGGATTCCATTACATTGATCCAGTAGAATAGCTAAAAACAAAAAGCTTTGTTGTGAGTGTTATTGTTTTAAAAAAGGCATGGCAGTCCTTTCAAGTCCGATACACCTGTGAACACAGCATTTTGACCTTAATAAAATACAGAAATGAAAGCTGATAGAAACATTGCCAAAATTTTGTAAAAAGTTCACCTGAAGTATTTTATTATATCTTTAGTTGTCTTTATTATTTTTATATTCTATAAACGGAATATGAAAGATGGATAAATTTGCTAAAAAGGAACATATATAAAATAAAAACATTACAGGGTATTGTTGTATTTCTTTCATCAATGTTCATCAATTTCTTCGATTTTGCAAAAAAAGGCAAATTGGTTGGCAGGTTAAAAATTTTCCGTAAAATTTTATTTCCTATTATTGCCAAAATGCCCAAACCTAATTTGGACCCAGTCCCCCACTTTTAAGTATTTTTATAAATTTTTTATTAAATGATTTATTTTCAAATCCCAAATTCTTATGTAAAATATATATATATATA
>JAUZNK010001174.1:0-11773 GCA_035046665.1 Euphysa ruthae
CTTACATAAATATGTATAAATATATACATAAACACAAGCACGCACTAAAAAAATACGACACATCTAAAGAAATCGCTATACACTCATGGGAAAAAGATCATTCAATTCAATGGGATAACAAATCGATCATCGACTCCGAATTTTTCCTTGTTTCTCGGAAAATTAAGAAGCTATCTACTCCGTCAAATAACCGTATCATATAAATCGAATTTCGTATACTCTTCCCGATATCTGGTTACCCACGATATAAACATTCCGCAAAAGTCTACATCCATAAAACTTTCCTTGTTGGTCCGCATTATTATTACGTCACTAATAAACTAATTTACACTTTTCAAAACACCTGATTTCGAGCTTACGCTATTCCTGTTAAAACCATAGCCAATCTATACACATCCATAAATCAAATAATTTTCCGATGGATGGATAGAGGTGTAGAAGGGGGCAGGATGGAAAGGGGCAGATATGATATTAAAGATTTTAAGCGGCTTGAAAAATATCCTAGATCCGCCACTGAAAACACATATTTTGGGGTTTAGTTTTCAGCTATTGGAAGAAACACGTATACAAATCATTAATAATAATATAAATTTTATAATTTACGGAACTTTTTCACTATTGACATGTGACGACCTAGCAGCAAATGCACTAGGTGGGTTCCATGAGTGCTTCTCTCCAAATGAGAAGAAGGTTTGTCGGTATTGCAATGGTACAGGGGAAGATTTACTTCAATATTTCAACGATTCCTTTAAAAAAAAAATAATCAACAGACTCTCATTGCTAATAAAAACTCTCGTTATGCTACAGTATATGGTGTGAAGTTCATATCAGTTTTTAATCAGTTAAAGCATTTTCCTTTTTTACAGTCCAGCAACTATTTAATATTTATGAAGGCTTAGTTGTTGGTGTGAGGTCATAATTGTCCATGAAATATTTTGTATTGACAGAGTCTTTTTCTTTTGAGTATATAAATGAAAAGATTTTAGATTTTGATTACGCTGACTTAGAAAAATCAGATAAACCACAACCAAATTAGAAGTTTTCTACCTGGGAAATATTCCGTGTCAGGCAGCAATCAATTGAAATGTCAATGGTAATATTCGTTGTGATGGTAAGCATAATTCCTTTACAGATAAATAATTAATACATGTAACACATTGGCTAATCATCATAACTTTCTCCGTTACTGCATTACAATAAAAAGTTTATACTTTCTCATGATGAGCAGTAGTATTAATTGACACTGCCATAGTTACCCAGCAAAGTCATAGATCTAGTTAAATCCATTGTGAAAAATCATAAGATAACAATGAGTCAGGGTGTTCTATATCAAGGTCTGGAATATCATAAAGGGAATGCCATATTGCTAAAATTTAATTTATAAATTATGAAATTTGGTTTTAATGAGATAATGTTCCTTCGTAAGGATCTACTCTACAGCGCATATGAGAAAATGGAAACGTGGGATATATCTAACATTTTAATTCGTTTGAAGTTGTGCAACCTCAAGTGTTTGATGTATGGTTTACAACAAAAATTGTAGACCCACATCCTCTGGGAATATGTGCATTTTACAAAAAACTACAATTATTTAACAACTGATGTCACGAAATGAAACTTTGTTTTCAGGGATGGTTCAGTCAATTTCCGTCGAGTTTTAGATTCGTGGATCCGTGGTGCAGTGGTCTATGGAGACGAACTACACAGACCATAGTATAAAAGGTATGTGGTTTGAGTCCACTTGATGACTGCGTTTACGGTGAAACCACCATCTAATTTAGGGCAACATATTATAGCAGAATTTAGATGGTATATGTTTGTCCTCGTCCTGTGTCCCAAATTCGTAATATATTTATGTATCTATATAAAAAAATATAATGCGAATTTTCGTTCCATTAAATAGAAAAATATTTATGATATAATTTCTCTAGATAAACATCTAGTAGTAAAGTGACGATTGTGCTTGGTCATAATCCCATTAATCTGGATGACTGTGAAAAGAATGCTTCTTAAGCTGTTTTTAAGTACTATTTAAATATTTTTAACTTGCCGTCAATTTCATATATTTGAAAAAGCTTTGAAGATTAACTAATAAGATCTTTTATGACCTTGGAATGAATATCTTTAAGATAAATTTATGTTTTCATCTTTCATATTTGAATTTCTTTTCATATCATATTATTATTTATTTATATTGTTATTTTTGTTCTGAATTTTTTCTGATTTCTGAGAGTAGAATTGAGAAGATTGTTTTGAGTTGTTTTATATACATTTAATCTGTTAAAATATCAGATAGAGATCTTAACATATTAGTTTACATACAGTAGAAACCACGAGCTAGGGAGATTTTACTGCTAAGATGAATTGTTTTCATCTGATTCTCGAGCATGCTTTTGCTTGGCAAAGGATCTTTTGTGCTGTATATTGACGGGTGATTGTTTCTTGTCTTGGCTAATTTATATATAATTCTAATTCTAATAAATGAAATGTTTTCGAGGAAAATTTTCTTTATGAAATGAAATTCAGATTGTTTAAATTTTTGATAAATTCCATTTGAAAAAGAGATAAATAATCAAAAATTTTGTCTATTTGTTTTTAAATAAATTTCACATGAATATCATCTGCTTATCAAATTACAAAATGTATTATATCATATGTTTAAATCTGATACTTTTAAAAATAATATTCTATCTGTGTTCTTCCTAATGTAAACAGTCAAAGTTGAATAAACAAGTTAAAACTCACAGTAACTATGTGTTGGGCGTCTGCATGTGCGTCGAAGACTATTTTAATAGAAATTTCTTATATCTAGGCCGTTTATTCGCTTATATCATATACTCACTAATCATCTTATTCACTTTTCAATTTCTGTTTAAGTTCTGACCTATTTCAGCGATACACACACCCAGCACGGTTCGGATTATAACTGGTTCTCCATCCGGAATCCCTAGATATTTATGTGGAACGTTTTATACGTATGAAAACAAACAATAGTTTTTTATGATATGGGTTTGTCATATTTTTATAATAATGTTGTTGATATTTTTCTGTATTTTTGTATATAATAAGAAGACATATGGCTGGACAAAACTTTTTCTTAATATTCATATGACAAATTTTAAACCACTCACAAAGTACTAAATAGTGTTTGTATCATGGCTTAGTTATACTGGTCTGTCTGACTAATGTTTGGTAACTAGTTTATTTCATTAAGACTAGTTTATTTCAGTAATGATGACTGGCATAAATGGTCTAGCATGTCGGCCTCATTAACCAATAAAATCCGGTCTGAGTGAACTTTTTCTTTGTTAGCTTGACAGCCCGGCTTTTTCCAGTCACTAGGAGGACCACACCTAAACCGGTTATTTCTCGTCATTTAGACCAGTTTAAGTTTACCAGTGATAATAATCTACACATAAAGTTTGGACTTATCAAGAAATTAGTGAAAGCTCTTGATGAAGATGGTGAATTCCGATCATTCCAAGGACTGAGTGCTGAGAAATTTATAGCAGCGATCTTCAATAAACATGGCTTCCAAAACCAATGTAAGATGAGAACTTACTCACAATGAATTCAATGGAAGCTGTTGCATGACAAGATTTCGTTGGAGTTGTACAGAGCTTACTCGGTAATAGAAGAGTTGCCAATTTTGAAGAAGTCGTACAAAATATTCTAGATGTATATCAAGGTCTGGGAGCTAACATGAGTATTAAAGTGCACTTCTTGCATTACCATCTTGAAGAGTTTTCTTCTAGCTGTGGCGTTGTTAGCGACGAGCAAGGTAAGCGATATTTCAAAAGTAGAAAAAGTTGACGTGATGGGGAAAAAAATGGCTGTTATTTTCAGAATCAGCATACTTCACTTGACTATCATTCAAAAGGAAATCAGCAGAGGACCAAAAAACTCTTTGTTGATCAGTGTTATTTAAATAGTTTTAAAACCAATGTTTGGTGATTTGTAGAAAAACATAATGAAAACACAATTTTAATTGCAAATTGTAAATTGTAAGTATTTGCTATTTTATTAATCTATTGAGATATGCTAATTTAGTGATGGTATAAATTTTTTGATTAATCACCACTCTTTAAATTTTCTTAGGAAATTGCAAGTTTCGTAGAATTGTGGATAGGGCAAGAAACTAAGGTTCAATAAATTTGCTGCAGTTATTAAAATGTACCTTAGATCTTTCTTGGTTCCTGATATGATATTTTGAATCATTCGTTCTTCGTCGCAAGTCATTTGTTTCCTCAATGTGGTTCTCTCCGCATTTTTAAATAATCATGTATATTACTCCTTCCAGTTACAGTGAAATTTCCTATTATAGTGGCATTTTTTTTGTGGTTGTTGTTTAAACGATTTACACGATACTTTCCTTGATGTATCCCTTTAGGTAGTATATGTATTATTAACGGATAATTTTCAGCAAACCATGCAGTATAGCCTCTTTTTTATCGTTTCTCAAAATAGTATTTCCTATTTATAAAACTTATAACACCTCTTATAAAAACATATTTTATTAATGTGCTAATGGTAACTCACTTGTTTGTTAAAAGTTGTTGAAGATAGTTTCGTCAATGCCTTTATACATTTAATAACCTTAACATCTAAACATCTAAAAATTCTTCTTTTTTTAATAGTTTTGCATCTTCAACTTAATTTCTAATATATTCTTCGTTCAAATTTTAGTGGTTTAGATGTTCTGATATATAAGAACCTTTCTCTATCTTTGTTTCAGATTGTTAAGAAGCTCATTACCATCGAAATACAATATATTAAGATTCCAAGGTCTTCAACTAAAGGAGTTTTCTGTAAAAAGAATGTCATTATTAGAGAAATATATGAAAAAAAAACACGAAATTATTTTATATAAGGTACTTTTCCATTAATA
This sequence comes from Euphysa ruthae, assembly GCA_035046665.1. NCBI lineage: Eukaryota > Metazoa > Cnidaria > Hydrozoa > Anthoathecata > Corymorphidae > Euphysa > Euphysa ruthae. The sequence goes on from JAUZNK010001174.1 coordinate 4,889, forward strand.
AAAAAGTACTAGAAAAAACGTCAAGGTTCAAACACCGTCAAGGTTCAAACACCGTTTGATTAATGGAAAAGTACCATGTTTTTATTAGTAACTTTTTTTTATTTATTTATTTTTTTTTTGGTGGGGGGATTGGGATTAATGGAAAAGTCTCTTATAGTCTTATAAAATTTTACAAAGATCTAATATCAGAGAGAAGAATGGGATTAATAATATCTGCTCTATATTTAGTTTCTGTAAAACCAAAGCTTTTTTAACTTAGCAAAATCCGTTGCGCGAAGTAAATATTTATATTTAAAAATGGATCTCCCGTTTACAAAACTAAATTATTTACAAAAACAAAAACTATTTCTTAATCTTATTTGTTATGTTATGATTATGATTATGATATTAAGTTGCATTATGGGAAGAGTATCTTTACTTTCTAAACTCATATGTATTTTAAGGCTGTGTTGAGGTTTATATTTCCATTAAAAGGAGTATGACATATTAAAATAAAAGTTAAGAGTGGAAATAAACAAGAATTCAAGGATGGAGTTATCATGGGAAGAAGATCCAAATATTTTCATCTTCAAAGATCATACTCCAGGAAAACATAAGATGCACACCAAACGTTTAAATCTAAATAACTGGGTAAGAATTGATTCTTCGTATATTGGCCAAATGAAAGTTCGAGAAAAACTTTTGAACGAAAGAATTAATGATGTGTTCATTACAAGTGATAATTTGTCGACAAACGCCTGTAAATGGGAACTATTTGAGTTATTAGTAGAGTATCTGCCAAAGAGATTTCCTCAAATATTTGAGCGTAGCGATGGATTTATATACAACAAAGTTCTTAAAAACCAAGTCTCAACTGTGAAAAATGCAGGGGAGGAGGACCCATTGGTACGAGCAAGTCGAATGACGCAAGAAGATTGGTTAGTTATGGAGTGGGATGAGTTAGTGCAGGGATATGTATTGAGAGCTGGTGTTTTGTGCTTCCCAATGAGATGGACATTGGAAGAAAAATTCAACAAAGTGTTAGTTGGAATACATGAACCTGTTCAGGAGTTTCTTGATCATCTTGCTGAAAAGGTTAACTCACTGCTGTTTACCTTAAAACCATTTGCGCCCATTTGGAGGGCAAACTGGGGGATATATCATGACTTGGATGGACTTTTAGATTTATTTGTTTCCTCCCAATGTGAGAAGGAAAGAACAAAGCAAGTGGCTAGATTTGACCCAAAAAAGACTGGTGACGAAATTTTATTAAGGTGTGAATACCAGACCTTAAGGAAACTTCCTGTAACAAAATGCATTATATTTAGTATCAGAACTTATCAGCGATGTCTGAAAGAATTCTGGGATCTTTCAATTGAAGACAGCGAGGCTTTGGAGAGTGCAATTGAGGCTTTAAGCGATGAATCACAAAAATATAAGAGGGCAATCTACTGGGGAGATGCCACTTTGAAATATTTACGAAACATTATTACCACACGTAGAAAGAAAAATTTATTAAACAACTTTCCAGTTATAGCTGTTATATGCGCGGCATCTGCGATATTTTTGGCTTTATTATTTTGTTGCAAATAACTTTGGAATACGAAAAATTTAAAAGAAAATCATTTGTCTAATTAATATTTCTTTTTTAAAAAAAACCTTTAAATTATATCAAATCGGGTCATTTCATTAGTAATTTCCATTAAGCTGTCTTATTTTTTTAAGAATATATAACGCCTTTGAAATTACATATATCCTACGTTTTATTTAATGACACAGCGTGTTATCCTTTAATACTTAAAAAAGGAAAAATTTTGACTGGCATTTTATATCAATTAAAACTTTGGGGATACAGGAGAGGTGTACAAACAATGATAAAAAATTTTTAAGAAATTTTCATGCGCTTGGGTTTTTGCATCATTTTTTCTGTCGAGAAGCATCCAAAGTTAACATAAATCTATTCAAAATCGTTTAACTACTTTGCAAAAGAGATTTAAAATATTTTTTTCCTGCTTTATCCAGCATATACGATTTTTACCAACCCAAGTCAAACTCAGTTAAATTTTTTCGTATTTTAAATAAAAAAAATCTCAGATCACCTATAGGAAAAATTCTAAATTTATGTCGTATCTTATACTTAATTTGATTATAATTAATCAATCTTAAACAACCGTCATTAAAAAAATTTTTGCGTTAAACTTTTTTCGACTATACTTCAATAACAGATGTAGCTACCCTGATATATTGCTGCATAATTCTTCCTGTGTATCAAAAAAAAAAAAAAAATAAATAAATAAAAAAGTTGATCTTTTTTCTCCAAAAATGTTTACCAGTAACCATGTGCAAGCACGGTATAATAATATTAATAACAACAACGATCGATTATACCGTAACTTTTTAATGGGGGTAATAACAAGTCTTTGTGTATAATAATATCCTCTCCAACTTCTTTGTAATTATTTTAACTTAAGATCGATGTCAAAGTCATTATTGTTGCAGGAGTTTTGACCCTCAAAAATTTTTTTATCCCTTCGACATGCTCGTATGCTAGAAGTTTGATTTTGATTTTGAACAAGATATTTCCAATCCAATAATAAAATATTGCTTCTAAAACTTCCAAATACACTACAGAACTGTTCTAAGATTTCTTGTTTTAATTTGAGTGTTGAGAAAATTCTTAAAATTTCATAAAGAAAATGGATTCCAACAATGGCGAAAGAAAGTTCTAAAAAAAGATTTTCATAAATATAAATATTTAACCAATTTTATTTAAAAAGGGCGCCATCGGTGTATAAAATCTAAGAGTTAATAAAGACAAACGATTATCGAAAAAAAAAACACTTTCTTTGTCCGATATCAGGGAATTGACATCTCTAAAAAGAACCCGACATCAAGATGTTAGTAGTCGAGTTAGATGTATGTTTTAGGTTTTCACAAAAGAAAATTAAGGTTGTAGCCGATGGCACAGTAAAGGCTTTGCTAATGCAAGTGTTTTTGAGAAAACTACAATCAATTTATTGATATTAATGTGGACCAAAATTTTTCTTTAATTCTTCTTTTTAAAAATTTTTTATTTTTATGTTGCTTTCTCTATTTGAGAAGCTAATAGGTGTTATACTTCAAGTTGTGAAGTTTGAATGAAAACTGGTGAACTCAGCAAAGTTTTAAGGTAGTTTTAAAACACAGTTGGCCCTAAAACTGTGAGGTCGTTGTACTAAAGACTAAACGTGATGTAATAAAGATTTATTGACTTGTAAACCACAAACTTAACGAATCTGAGTTCTTATTACTTAGTATTTCGATCTATAGCTATCAATATCTTTTTAAATAGAATCATAGTGTCATTTAGAATGACTCATAAATCACCTCTATGACTGTTAACATCTCTTTAAATAAAATCATGATATAACTTAGGATGACGCGTAAGATGACGCGTAAGGCCCTTTCAAAAAATATAACGTTTCATCAAAAATAATTTTGGAATCATATGGGATGACAAGTAATGTCGTTTTATGACTTTTAATGTCACACAGTTTAGTAAATTAACTTGCGATAAAATGTAAAGTTTTTAGAAATTTAACAACACGAGGTGTTTCTATAGTTTTTTCCATCTTCCTAATTATTTTTTTACTTTACTTACACCTGCCTTAGAAGATGGAATCATCGAGTTTTTATTAAAAAATAAAGCAACTGTTGAATTGTTAAGTTAAACTTTTGCAGAAAAGTTCTAAAAAAAAGTTCAAAAACTGATAACGCATGTTTACTAGTTCTACAATGGCTTTATTTTCAAATAAAGGGTTAATAACCCCAATTATTCTGCAAAATATAAAAAAACTTAACTCAAATAAAATCAGAAAAAAAGCTCATTGACATAAAACGGAAAAATCGTTATGATACTAAAAAATTTTATTGAGCCACAAAATTCGCACCGTTTGTTTTATAAAGCCATAAGAACATGCCGAACCTCCAATTTATAGTAACATTTAAATACACTATGAGTTTACCTGAGAAAATATAGGCAGGTGACTGTGTGGTTTTTTACGGAAATTACACGTAAAAATTTATTACGAAATTAGGAAACTCCTTATTAAATACAAACATATTTTCATTTTCATTTTCATTCAATAGTTGCAGATATGTGCCAGTTGCCAGTTCGGACACATGAGCCTAAATCGTTAAAAAAAAAAGAAAGTATAATGACCTTCAACGGAAATTTAACAGTCCATATGAAAACAAAAATAGCCATAGAGTTTAAAAGTTGTATTATCACAAAAAAAGTTCTTTTCGTACTACTTTGGATAATTATGTAATATAAAAACGGTAGGTAAAAAAAAAAAAAAAAAAATAATAATAATAAGCTAAACATTTTAAATTAATCGTCATCACTTCTCATGGTATTTATTACGAAATATCTATTCTATATGTTCTAAAAAATGACATATTAAGATGGTATATTCCAACAATCAATTATTATTATTATATTTATTGACAAATGGTATAAAAAGTCTTTTCACTTAGAGTTCCTCTTTACTACTTTTTAAACAATTATCCGATTTTTTTCCGGGAACATATGTTTCGCCTCTTTCGGAGTTTAAATCAAAAATGTAGACAAACAATTTCAATTTGCAAAAAATAACTAAAAAGCCTTATTCTAAAATATATTAAATGATGTAAAGAAAAACGGAGAAAAGTGTAAACAGAATTAGATTTTAATTGATTAATTTATATTGGAGCAGATTTGTTGTAGGGAAATTACAAGAGAACATTCGAGTTCAAGTTACAATATTCAAATATTGCAGAAGTTCATTGTTTTTAAATTTTGGTTTATTTGGGAAGAAACGCTTTTTTTTCTTTTTTTCTGGAAGACCGTTAATGTCATTTTTTTTATGGTTATTTTCATTTTTTTTTTTTTATAGTTTTTTTAATTTAATCGAAAAGCTGACGCTTTAAAACTTTAAAAGATTATCTGGTTCAATCAATTAGCACTAATGTCCTTAATTGTTGTCAGAAATATTTGTTGCTCCTTTTATACTTCACGAGTCTTGTTATATCTTTGAGCCGCCTGGGTGTAGATATAAAACAAATGCACACAAAGAACGGCATAAGTGTTAATGAAATTTGTGTTAATTAAAATATGTCAGAGAACCTGAATTTCTAAACTTCTATTGATTCTTATCTTACATTCGAATGATTTATTTTTATTGCATTGAATCAGAAAAGCGTTTTTTAAGATAATTTAAGATCTTATAACAAACCAAGTACAGTACCGCAAAAAATCAGTACATGGCATTTTACGATTCAATCTTGACTCAAAAAATTTTAGTATTTGATATTTATAAAACTATAATTTTTTAGAAACTTTGAGGAAAAAACCCTAAACCTTAATGCTAGTGTATATGTTTGTTAAAAATAATAAGCAAGTTATTGCAGATTTGTACTCATTATGGTTAGCAAATTCGAACTGATTAAAAACCTAATAACCAAAATCTTGGTTTTGCAAACGAGAAATATTACTCACGTAAATCTCATGCACTTATTTAAAAAAAAAAAAGGAATGGGTTTTTAGGAAATATTTTAAAAGCGCAACAAGCTAAAAATAGTTTATTAAAACTAACAACAGGATTTGCTTTTCAAAAAGATTTATAACTAAAAAGCTTCATGATCCACATGGCGGTTTTTAGAAGTGTACAAGTAAATAAACATGATATATGTTATAAGTTATATGTTATGTTATAAGCGACCAACTCCCCTCCACGTTCTTGTTATTTTTTCAAGAGCGCTAAATTTTTATACAAATGGTATTGGATCAAATGGCGAAATTCTTTATATTTACCTATATTTTTATAAGCAAAGTTTATATATTATTCAGCCGAATATTTTGTGGCGATAAAAGTCGCCTTTACCAAACGGGATTGAATGAATTTGGAGGATTTTTGTATGAAAAACCTTCTTTTACATTTGATTCAACTTTTTGCTAAAAGTTTTTTTGTTGAAAATGTGTTAGAAAATAGCGTAATAGCTCTTTTGGAAAGAAATGAAGTAATGTTTTTTGAAAGGTAACGACATGCAGTAACGAAGTAACAAATTAAGGTAACGCATGTTAAAAAGGAACAAAATAAAGTAACATTAAAAGTAATGTTAAAAAATAAGTCTTTAATTAGCATGCATTTTTTTTTTCTTTTTTACAGTCATTAAAAAATAAACTTAAAATTTAAATCAAAACGAGGTACAAAAAACAAAAAAACAATAATTAGTACAACTTATTCACACAGTACACAAACTATACATAGCACACATAGTTTACATAGTAAAATTAGTACCACATAGTATACATAGTATACACATTCATTTTGGTAAAAAAATATTGTTTCTCTATTTTTTAGTTTAGAATGTAGTTTTATGGATATAAAGGTTTTATTAAATTCTTACAAAAAGTTTTTTTCCAGAATTTTTTGCTGACTTATATACAGAGCATTAAACGAATGAGAGAAACAAATTTTATTTTATTTTACATGTACCTCTTCGATTTTGAAATGCAAAATAGCACTAGAAATATTTAAGTCAAAAATATATGCTCACCTGATTACCAGACTTTTCAGTGCGAAAAAAAACACGAATCTCACGAAAAAAAAACACGGAAAAAAATCAAAAAACAGATATTGAACTGCAATGACAGACGTAGGTCAAAATGCAATAACAGAATCAGCAGGTGATGATCCTAATGTTTCAGCTTATAAAAAATTTCTCAAGCAAAAATTATTTTAAGTTTCTTTCTTATTTTAAATATATGATCGTTCTTTTATTATCCTATTTTATAAGGTGGGGGTGGGTGGGGAGTGGGGGGGGGTAAATTTAGCCCCAACTTCAGGCAATGCAAAATAACTTTGAAACTGCACGTTCTATGCA
>JAUZNK010001185.1:0-11773 GCA_035046665.1 Euphysa ruthae
TTGTGTTTTTTGGGGTGGGATTGTGGGGGGTGGGGGGAGGGTGATTTTTGTTGTTGTTGCTGTTGTCAATAGGTCTTTTTTGGTTTTGGAGTTATTTGGATCATCATTTTTGTGTATGATGTCTTTAATGATCCAACTAGATACCTTGTAAAAAGAAATTTCTTCCAGGGAAGTTAAATCTCTAGTTTCTCTAAGTTTTAGACTGAGACAGTCGAGTCATGCAGGTAATTTTAACCTTCTGTTATCGTTTTCTCTTTAGTGTTAAAGTCTAGGGTTTTTGATATGTAGTTCCACATTGTTCTTTCTCATAATTACTGTCTTATTGTTTTAAGTGTGATAAAAATTATCTAATAGAAATGGGAAAGACAAAATACCATTCGAGGCAGTGGTTTAAGTCAGTGAAAGAAGATATTCATAAAGCATTCTGTATGTAAGCGCATGAAAGGTCTGATAACGATGGGAAAATGCTAATCGGTTGAAGTCTCAGCGAAAATTTGAGATAGTCAGAAGAAAGTCTGAATATATCGGTCAATACAGCTCATGATTCGTTCAGTATCAATGAACAGGCTAGAATGGCATAGGTTATTCAGATGCTCAGTGCAGTGGAAAGAAATCAGGCAATATTGTCCATCAGCGGTGATAAATAGAAATTTCAAATTTTTTCCAAATACAGTGCTGCAAGAAGGTAAAATTATGTTGAAACTAACAGATATAATTACGAGATATGTACTTCGACACTGACAAACTAGATGGCTAAGTATTGAGAAGGTATTTGTGATGATCATTAAGCAATTTAAAAATATTTTGATGTATTTTCTTCAAGAATTACTAAAATTCAAAGGCTTTTATCCCAAAAATAGTATTGGGAACATCGATCGCTATAAGTGCATATAGGATAATATGCTGAATAAATATCTGCTTCCATTTATGTCCTTTGTTGTGCTTGTTTCAAATGATTTCAGAGGCTTTTAGTTCCTTTCTATAGCTGTGAACCGATGATCCACCTACTTTATGCAGCCCAGAGGGATTTAATTCACAAGATATTAAGCAAATTCGTAAAATAAGCATACTTTTTCTCGGTTGGCAATCATGTTATACCAAACAGCCAAATTAAAAACTTGAATGTCAAAGAGAAAGCCAACCACATGGTAAGTTAACTAATAAAATACTTAGTATAAGGAATAATGGCTTTACCTTGAAATTGTCATATAGCAGGTGTTTGATAATTATCTTTGTTTTTTTTCGTTACATATAGTTATGATTTAAACGATGTTTATCAAATTTTCAAATTTAATTGTTCGTACAGTAAATTTTGTACAAAGGCTACTACGTATTACATATCAAAAATGGACGGTTCAGACAGAAGCGAATGTATAGGTTAGTCTAGGCTCTATTTTAAACTAGTTACATTTAAGAATTCCAATTCTTTCAAATTTTGGTAGTATGATTTACTATCACCTTATTAGATACAAAATACTTAGTTTAGGTTAAAACTCTCGCAATAAATTACAAGATGTCAGATACCGCACTATATACTGTGTCTTTCATAGTACAAAAAGCTTTGATTAAAGTGATGGCAATTTTTTACTTTGTGGTTTATTTTTGTTGTTAGATATTTTCCATTAAGTTTTAGAACATTTGATGAAGAGTTACTTTGAAGAACAACAAGTGCTAACAGATGCATCTTGTCTCCGACCTTTGGGAATAACTAAGAAAGGCAGTGTTAATGCGATATAAAAATTGCTCAATCTTAACTCTTATAGGACCAATTTAAATGAAAAATCTACTATTTTTAAAGGCATTAGGTATAGATTAGATTTGATGTTTCAGTATTTTTTTCAATCATTTAACCTAGCATGTGGTCAAGGAATATAGTTAACAAATACTTAAGGGACTTAATTGACTTAAGTTTTAGAAATTTAGAAAAAAAATTTATCATGAAATTTTCTTTTTCAAAGAAGAAGCCACTAAATAAAGACTTCGCTGAAGAAGAACCCACTAAATAAAGACATCGCTAAAGAAGAAGCCACTGAATAAAGACATCGCTGAAGAAGAAGCTACTAAATAAAGATATCGCTGGAGAAGAAGCCACTAATTAAAGACATCGCTGAAGAAGAATCCACTGAATAAAGATATCGCTGAAGTAGAAGCCACTGAATAATAAAGATATCGCTGAAAAAGAAGCCACTAAATAATGATATCGTTGAAGAAGAAGCCACTGAATCAAAACATCGCTGAAGAAGAAGCCACTAAATAAAAACATCGCTGGAGAAGAAGCCACTAAATAAAGACATCGCTGAAGAAGAAGCCACTAAATAAAGACATCGCTGGAGAAGAAGCGACTAAATAAAGATATCGCTGAAGAAGAAGCCACTAGATAAAGACATCCTGAAAAAGAACCCACTAAATAGAGACATCGTTGAAGAAGAAGTCACTAAATAAAGACATCGCGGAAGAAGAAGCCACTAAATAAAAACTTTACTGAATTAGCAACAGTAAGTGTTTCAATTTGTTTCAAGAATAAAATTGATTTGCTGTTTTATGACTTAACATGTGATTTTGACGAGAACTTCATATTGTCACAAAACTAATGATTGTTGTTGCAGGTGAGTCAGCTTTATTCTCTCATGGAAGCGTCTTTAGCAGAAGAAAACCGTTTTTTGATAGATGTCTCAAATGGGGGTTTTTTCCAATTATTATTTTTTTGGTTTATTTTTTGTGCAATCCTTCTCGTTTAGGATGATTTATCACTTTTCACGAGAATAAATCGGAAACTGATGGCTATCGATTTGTCTACGGCTGAATTCTGGCCATATGAAAAAACATTTTTTTATTTGAACTATTTATTTGATACAATTTTCAACCGAAATATTACGTTGACACGAATTTTTTCTGGTTGAAAATCGCGTACACGCCTTTATAAAGCTATATAGTAAAGGGTTGAGCAATAAAAACCAGAACTTACGGATATTATAGAGTTCTGCTACTTTGATAACAGTTATGGTCTTGAAGATTTTATAGGGTGTGGATGGTTAAAACCATGACTAATGGACATCTGCGTGGAAAAGAAAATCCAAAGTGTTATTCCATATATTTGCGAGTTAGAATGTTTTATTCAATCAACCAGAACTATTACCTGTTTTTTTCTTTTCGTATGATTCAAAAATTGAAATAAATGAGTGGAGAGAATTTTTGAATTAAACGTGACGTAAATAAATGGGGATATGTTTCTTATTTTATCAATTTTGTTTTGTTTTCAAGATTATCTATTATTTTACCGTATAAAGAGAATATTGATTCCAGTCTATGTGATAAACTCCCAACCTTCGTTTTCGTTATGCTTTCTATACTTGAATTAAAAAATTTTTTTAGAAAATAAAAAAATTGCTGCGGCGTTCTAAAGTAAACTTAAACTCGTGGATGGCTATATATTAGATTAAATGTATGTATTATGCATATGGATGGAAAGAAAAGCAATCAGTATGTTAGTTATCTATCTCTATACTAATCGCTATTTACATGTATTTCTAAGAAAAAAATATTGAAATTAAAATTTAAAAAAAAAAATCTCCCACAACCCCAATTACAGTTTTTACAAATATTTGACCCATTGAAAATTATATGGAATTTAAATTTATCAATGCTTTAACAATAATCTCTAAATACTTCATAGAACAAAATCTCCTATTATGGCTAAGTATCTATCAAAATAAAAACGCCTATCAGATGATGGATATGACGCTTAATTGCAAATAGATCTATAAAAATTCGTGATACTATGTTTATTGCAGCGTATAGAAGTAAAGTTTATCGCTTAATTGATCCAAAAAGTTTTTACGCAAGCTTTTATTAGAAAAAATTAAATTAACTAATTCCTAGCTAAATTTTCTAACCAATCTAAAATATCCAAAGAACTCTAATTTAATTTTGGAGTCATCTTTAGGTAGCTCATGGTATTCCAACTCGATTTTAGCACTTCTATATGCGCTTAGTCACTTTTTGTTGAGTATCAAAGTAACATATAAAATAGATATAAATATGCAATGTCCGTGCGTTGCTCTATTTATGTTTAGTGCGTGTGCAATTCGTAGGTGTATTTATGCCGCCCTGCAACAACAGTAATTAGGTCCACATCCTCCAATAGTGCATGAGTAATGTCTATAAATAGCGAGCCCTAATTTATGTGAATCGGTATAATCTTCGAAATTGTCTGCAAGTGCTGGTTGACGTTTATAGACGTGGAGTGATTCGGCACATGCCCATTGCAAATTCTGTACTTCCTTTGGTCCTAATGTATGATTAATAAATTATAAAATAAACCTAAGTTATAGTATTTATAACCTGCTTTGCTACTTGACCGCTGTTTATTTCAAACCCCTTTTTTCATTTTTTTTTTATGAGCCAATTAATTTACGAACAAGTACAACAAAAAAATTTGCATCAGTTTTCATTTCCTTGCACGCTAATTAAATATTTTTTTATACTAATGCAGTTGAGGATAAATTAATGAAAATTATTGAAAATGTGTAACATTTTTTCCATATTTTGATACATGCTGAACTGTCTACTACTGAAAAAGTAGACATCATTGAATTTACACAAGACTAGCCATAAATTTTGATCCCGGGGTGCGGCTTTTATCCGAAAATTTTTACGCAAAAGTCTGTGCCCAAAAATGGAGATTCTAATAGCAAATATCAGGAGCATTAAATATGTATCCGTTGAAGAAAGAAATTTCGGTAAAAACTTAACTTCTTAATTTGTGTTATTAAATATTTTTATTTTTGGCTATTTTTGACTAGCAAGATCCGAATTCAAGTACAAAAACCTTGGCAATAGTTACCACTTCTTTAAAATCTTCTGTGTTCATAATAAAATTTCCAAAATAAAAAAAATTCCGGTATGCCGAGGCTGTAATTCTACATATGGGCAAAATTTATGAGAGAATCTTCCTTTGTTTAGAACGAGGGAGAAATATATTATTAGTGCATTGATATTTATTGTTATTTTTTTTTTCACAATTTATCTATTGAAGATCTAAAACTGAGTGTCTAAACTAAACGATGTAAGTATGAATATTAGTGTATTCGTACATGAACTGTATGCATAAATAAGGATTCGTAATAGCTTAAGTTAGGAAGAAACGTTTCTTTTAATTTATGTAGGTGTGCATTAGAAAAAACGATTTACATTTAAGTAAATAAAATAAAAAAAGAAAAAATCTACATTTTATTCCTTTTCTTGTGTAAATTTCATCTCAAGTTGACTGATACATGTTTGATAAGACTCAATGTCTTGATATAATTTATGATCGATAGAAAGGAAGAAAAGGGAATTTCATTTTATTTAATTTACATTATGATCTTACCTTGCTTTCTCAGTTTGGGATCCGTGCAAATATCTTTACATGTTGCTTTCTCGCCACAAGTTCTACGGACAGCATATAGAAGTCCAGGGCCTTCGCTTGGAATTGAAGCACAAATAGACATGGCTATTTCATCAAGATAATTATAAAAATATGACCGGAAGCCTCTTCTTTTCCGATTTAACATGCCTTGCTCTACTGTTGATTCGGATTCTTTAGGATCATCCGAAATAGAAGATCTTTTATTTGAGAATAGTTGAGACACAGGAAGTTGCGTTTCATCCAAACCTTAAACAAAAAGCATCTTTTCAATCCATATAGTATGATTCAAACCTAGAACTGATGTTACCGAAAATTAACCGGATTTTTTGACATTTTGGCAAATAAACCTTTCGGTCAAATTTACTTGGAAATTTACTTGGAGATTATAACGCAAAAACCTTATGCTTTTATGAACAATAGAGCTCTTAAAAAGCATTTAGATGTTTATTTTTAGAGTTATATATATCTAACTTTTACAGTTTGAGCATAATTTTCAAACGAACATTCTCTGCACTAAAATCTTTTTATTTGAATATGTTCTATCATCTATTTAGATCTGAAAAACAATATGACGATTTTTTTTTTTTTGCTCGGGTATCCCAATTGGGATACAGTCATGCTATCTAAATTTCTGTATTCTATTTTCTTAGAGCTTTCAAAATCTTTAACAAAATTTTAATGTAATCACCCGTTCATGTTTGAATTTATTCTGAAATTTTTCCAGTATATAAAATAATATACATGTTCTGGGTTAAGCATTGAATGAACACAGCGCTATTTGATTCGTTGTTTAAAAAGTGGGCTTTTATCTACATTCCTTACTAATATATACAGAATGTTTAATCGATTGCAATTAGCAAAAGATTGTTTCGCAATGATGTAGCTGATAATAACCGTTTACCTTCATGGATATTTTCTCCTATTTTCGCATAAACTGAAGCTGAAAACACCACTATTAACACTCTCCAATCCATTTTAAAATTCTGCAAATCGAAAGTATCAAAATCTTTCGTAACTAAATGTAAAATTTTTATGTATATAACTATATGTTTGAAATGTTAGCGAAAGAACGCTGTGTGATCTTGATTCACGCTTGAAAAGATGCGCATTGAATATAAATCTCATATCGTACTTTGGGTATCAAACAACTCAAACTCTGGCAGTTTTGTTCATTAAGTTCATATAACCGGAACAGATTTTCAGCCGATAAAGTACAATAAAATCAGAACAATAGTTTTAATTAAACAATGTTTGTTTTGGTTAAAACACGCAATTTCCGTTAGCAGTAAATGATTAAAACTTTTTTTAATCTTTTAAAATAAATGATCTCAAATGCTTGGCCGGTAGGTTTTTACTGTGCTTCGCGAAATAATTTCAGAAAAAAAAAATCAATACCTCCACCTCAGACAACTTTAGGTTAAACGAAATGTTAATTTACCCTTATTCATCTAAAATTTGGATAAAGCGTTCTTAAATTCTTATGAAGAGCATTAAAATTTCATATATCAAAGTAAAAAAGTTTTGGGGCTCGATTTTAGGGCAAAACTCCAAACACATAGGCAAATTCGCATGGAAAAATTCTTACTCTGCCGCAAACAGAAGTTTAAAAAGAAATATGGATTTTTTCCTCGTGCCTATAGATAAGATTTTATTAAAAAAATAAATAAAAATCTGATGGAGTCAAACAAAATAAACTAACAACAATACAGAATACGCTAGGTGACTGCTTAGTATCGAAGTTTCAGGAATAAATAGTCAAAGGTTCTTATTTCACGAGTGGCAGCCATTTTTTGGGAGCAATAGCCATTCAACCTAAGAATGTTTTGAGGTAAAACTCATACATTGTGGAAAAACTTTATCGGTGCTTAAACCAAATATATTTATGAATTGATGATTAATTCCCATTATGAGTAAAATAATAACAGCAGTGTGATTTATTTAAATCTAGTTAGTATGAAAACTTAGCTGCAAACTGTAAAAATAAACAAGGCTAAACTGATAACGCATTTTAATTAATTAATGATAATTAACGTATTTATCATAATTTACCTGTGAAGTCACATCTTGCAGCTGCAAGAAAAATTTCTAAAGAAACTAAAGCTCTTGAAAAGTACTTGTCACTTGTGTAATTCGTTGATAACGATCAGGAATTTTTATGAGAGAATTACAAAAATTTTGTCTTTCCATTATTTAAACTTGGTAATTTTTTTTAAAAAAGTGTTAGAAATTTTGTTATTAAAGTTTTGGTCAAATTAATAAAAAAAAAAATTGAGGTCTTTTTAAAATCAACACTTTGTTACTTTTCGTTAATTTCGCTTCGCTAGATTTCATGGACGCCCTTTGGCATTTTTATTATCTTTTCTACTAGACATGCATAATTTTTGCGATTTTGGTCTAGAAAATCACTTTTACACCATGCGACAAATGTGAATTTGTGCTAAAATTTGATGAAAGTCTCATATAATATGTTCATGATTGTAGTTTAATTGAAATATGATTTTTGTTTGTATAAATTTAGCTTTGAAATCCATATTTGTTATAAACGTTTCATCTGCCAATAATGGACCTTTCAATGAAGTATACTGTTTACATGGTGATGTCATAAAGCAAATTGTACTATTTTTCCCTGGAGATGTTCAGGTATGAATATATTTTTCATTTACTCCTTAGAACGCTCTCGATTTTTTGATGTTGACATGTTTAGCGCTCCTTACCAACTTACTCTACTTTATGTAGGGTATATGATTATTAATTGTTTGGTTTTATTTCCACGATAATGTTATGATTTTTCTGTGGAAAGATATCAAGAACTTCTTGGTTAAATTTTGTGCGTTTTAGTAAAACACACCGCTTTTAAACAATTTTTATTATAAATATGTATTTTTCAAAAATTGCATGCGAATGAGTTTTTAACAAGCCCATGAACAATAAAAAATAAAAAATTTTGGGCAATTTATTTACAGGTCACAAGTTCTCAGTTCCTACAAGTGAGCCATTAACGACTTTTTTTGAGCTTAATTTCTAAAAATCTCACCCTTCTGGTAGATTTTTGATAGTCGCTTCTACGTGAGTGCAAGAATTTCAATAGGAGATCGCACAAGAGATTATCGTTTTTAAAAATGTATTAAACCGAAGTTTGTAATTTCGAAGGAAGCCTTTGATTAAACAGATATGCCCATGGCTGTGACTCATTCAGTTATGTTACTCTTAATAATTTTAAAACTAGATTCCTGATGTTTCAAATTAATTTGCAATTCTAATTTAATAGCTTAAGTAGAGAAAAAGAGCATCCAGTTTCAGACTTTTTAATGTTGTCCTTAGTTTTATGATGATCATCACAACATCACTTAACTGTATCGTTCACTTGCAACAGGCCTTTAATGGTCCGTTTTTATAAGCCATGTTATAAACTTAAACTTATCTTCCGAAATAGTTATCTAGAGTATAATTCATTCGAGACAATAGTTACGAATTTAAAACCAAATCAAAATTAATTTGAATACAGTCGACAGAAAATTCTATCTGAATATCCTTAAACCTTTATATATTGATCATAATTTTAAGGTTATTTGCATTTCAGTTTTTGTTATTGTTCTTAACATAAAATATAACGTAATTATTTTCTTTAGGATGCTACTTTAAGAATGCAATACCATCGCGACAACCATAGATGGGTAGAATACAGTTTGGAAAAAACTGTTCAAATTGTATATGAGAATTTCCTGTCAGCGTTGGTTCTTGTTGTTCGAGCTTCGAACTTGCGCTTAAACACTTTTGCAAGCTATAAAAACTTTACTGCGGAGAATTTATATGGTGACGTCGAATATCTTAGCGATTCTGTGAAAGCCATCGAAAGAGCTAGATTAATCATTGATACAGTTGTGCATGGTTTGTTATTAATGTCGTTATTGTTTGATACTTAAACTTTTTAAAAGTCGATGTAGCGTATGTGGGCCTTATTTCTGAGCACAACCATTTCAATAACAAAAGTTTATTGTAAAACAGTAGTACACAATGAACTCTGATTATATGTTCTATTCTTTTTCAATGAATATGTTCAATATGTACTTATGCTATTATTAGGCTGAGTGGCCTTTATCATATTCTTATCTAATATAAATTTAGCACATATTGAAAATAGATTAACAAAATTGCTTATTTTGGTGTATATGACAATTATTTGATAAGTCAATACTTTTTCATAGGTATGTTTGCGGCAGACATTTGTAGCTCGATGACCAAACTTCCTATTAATGTGGTTGGATTTAGTAAAGGCTGTGTTGTTCTTAACCAAATGTTGTATGAAATTCAATTTGTAAACAATCACCCAAAATTACAACAGTTTGTCTCACTTTTCTGTGCATTCCACTGGTTAGATTCTGGTAAACATGGTCAATCCGATGCTTGGGTCGTCAAGGAAGAAGTCATAAAGGCAGTTGTACGTTTAATTCATTTGTTTGTTGTTCGCTATACTCCTTATCAATCACGTGATAAATCAAGACCTTGGAATAATTCTGAGCGGGTAAAGTTTACGAAGTATATACGAAAATATGGTGGTGTTCTCCAAGAAAAGCTTCATTTTCCTGATGATCCTGGATCCCTTGAAAATCATTTTGGTTTGCTAAAACAAATAAGTGATGTTATCACATGATTTCCTCTGGTGGTTTTTGTTAGAAAGTTTGATAAACTTTTATTCTGCATTCTGTGTGGTAAAAAATGACATGGCTCATGAAATGGTAAATTTCAATTTCAATTTTTTAGCACCAGCACCAGTCGTACCAGCATTACACCAAACCATGAGAAATTTATTTGTTGTAGTGTGATTTAGTATAAACAAACAAAAGGGTTGATTAAGGTAATAAAACGTTCGATTTAAATATAAGATTATTTACATTATATAGCGCTTTCAAAACCAAGCTATTGTTGTTATTTGGAAGATTTACGCGCGGGAATTCTATTTAAGGTTTTTGTTGCGTTTAATTTTTGCGAATTTTTTTTTCGAATTTTTAAACAAAATTGTACATTTTGCTTTCTTCTTAAAATAGGTTTATGATTTTTGTATGAAACTGAAGTGACTATCAGAAAAGATATTTTATACTGAAAGTTCTTCATCTTTAGTAACAGGCTTTTATAAAGCTTTTTGACAGCGTCTTTTCTGCAAAATTCACAATTTGGCATTCCTTCAAGATTGAGACGAAGAGTATATAAAATATTTTTTTCTGCAAGATTTTTTATGAAAAACAGTATTTTGGACGATATTTCAAAATAAAGCTTTTGAACCATTTTCCAAATTTCGTCACTCAAATTATTGGAAACGATGGGATTTTTGTCAAATCTAAAGTTGATGGAAATTTGAGTCTATGAATCTTTTTGAAGTTTTGCATGAAGTTGAACGTCTTACGAAAATGAAATGTGACTCCGAGACACACTAAAAATTACATTTGCTTAGTTAGAGCCCTTTAAGAATGCTTTTCTGTTGAAATTGCAGTAAAATTGTTCCTTTCTGGCAATTAATGTGAGCTGGTTAGGTTTACTTGAGTGGGATGGAATTTACTCATTGTTCATGTTTCCATCCCATTTCTCCTAGTAGGAGAATATCGTTTACTTCACATCACTTCACGTTTACTTCACATACTCAGCAAAATATGCCTTGAAAGTATTCAAAATATTTGATTATGTTATTTTTTTAATCTTCCTTTGCTCTTTAAAGGAACTTTCAGAAAAAGTGTTAAATGAGCGTTGTGTGTAAATTTCGTATCTTTTTTGATGTGTATGTCTTTGGAAGAAACTTATTTTGCATTTTTGTAATAATTTACTTGCCTTAACCCGATGTATGTTTGTTTACACTCAAAGTGGGGCCTTTGAATGTTTAAATTTACCCAAATTAGGGGCATATTTTTGGTCAAGGGAGGTAAAATTTTTGACATTTAAGGTTTTTGTGGTATACTAGACTCTTAGTACCTACCATTCTAGTAATGATCAATCCCAAAAAATTATGGGAAGTTTGAAGATATTTCACTCAAATATGTGCTTTTGAATGTCTAAATTTACACAAATTCTTATTTTTGGGCAAGGGCCTCATCGTCTTTTGATATGCCAGATTTTTCTAGTATACTATAACCTTAATACTTACCATTCTAGTAAAAATCTACACATATAACATATGGGAAATGCGAAGGCATTTCACTTAAAAATCGAGTTTTCGATGTCTAAATTGACATAAATTCGCGGCGTATTTTTAGTCAAAGGCATCATCATTTTTTGACATGTTAGATTTTTGTAGTAAACTAGACCCTCATTACTTATTATTCTAGTAAATAATAATCAAGTATGGGAAGTTCGAAGGCATTAAACTCAAAATTTTGC
>JAUZNK010001196.1:0-11773 GCA_035046665.1 Euphysa ruthae
ATATATATCTCGCACTAACTGAGTGTCCTTTATCGTTGTGTACATATATATACAATCTATGTTTTAAAGAACAACTGTTATTATTAGTATGCCCTTCCTTAACCACCAAAACGCAATATACCACCTATATCTTAACCACCAAAACCCAATATACCACCTATATCTTTATTTAATCTGTCATTATTACACGTTCATGCGCGTATTTTGCGATACAGTATATTTCCAGTAAAGCTTGACAAAGAATTGATATTTACAATAAATAAAAGAAAGAGATAATAAATATAACTTGCGCAGATAAATAAATTTGTTTACAACACCTATATCAAAAGATAATACATATGTGTTATGAGTCTTGGGCTCTGATATTATATACAAACAACGAATTTTATTTTTTCGTGCGAGTGTTTATTGCCACTTCAAGTTTTTGATAAAAGTATATAAAGTTTGATAAAAAATTCCTACCAAGTCAGAGAACGGAAACAAATATTCTTCTTCAAAACCTTAACGGATATTATAAATACCACTCACAACTATTCATTCATTCACATTTTAAAAACTATATTAATATTAACAAATTCTCTACAAATAAATACTCAACTGATTTAGTTAACATATAGTTTATTCACTTTGACTCCTACACTTATACACCTTTGCTCATTTTGCGCCCCGATCAAAATAATTGTTAAAACAATACAGTAAGATTCTTTGTGATCATAGGATTTTATGACATTTTAACGACGTCTGACTCAATGTTGCCCCCATGGAAAGTGGTCAGCTATAATATTTTTGAAAATTATATCATTAAGGTAACTTTTGGTAAAATCTTATATATGGTAACTATGGGGTGAAATCTGGTTCCGTTCGTCAACTTTGAGAGGGGTGTGGGGCGGGGGTCTGACTTTACCTTGCCCCATAGGTTTTGGTCAGTTTGAAAATTATTTCATACGAATTTACTATTCTAATTAGTGTGCTCAGTTTCAGGTCTAGGAAAAAATTTTTTTTTTTTTATTTTTTTTATAGATACATATATTTGCGACGCAGGACGAGGACACATACACCATCTATATCTATATTCTTTATAATATGTTGCCCGAAATTAAATGGTGTTTTCACGCAGTCATCAAGTGGGCTCGAACCGCATTCTTTTTCACTACGGGTACCACAGTTCTGCTCCTTAGACCACTGCTACGGATCCAAAATTGGGGTGAAACCATTGTCCCTAAATGGTTCACACCTAGGTCACATGTGCCCACCTGTTCTGCGACTTGAGCAGATAACAACCGGTTTTATTCATATTACACATCTATCTCTCAGTTTAAATAGTCAAACCCTCTAGGAAAAATGGGGTGAAATCACACGTCAAGAGCTCTCAGACTATAGGCTAAATTTAAGTTTTCGGCAGCAAAAGTTCTTCATGGGGTATATTTTTAGACTTTTTACTTACATATTGTTTTTAAAGATCATATTTCAATAAATTTAGTGGTATTCAAACATGGAATATCGTAGCATATCGTGGCAAAAAAAAATTTTGGGAAATATTTCGTAATAAAAAATTTCAAGATAATTGACAAAGCTAAAGTAATGATCGAAAAAAATTTTTTCTTGTCATCTTCCCTGGTTTAAGCCTTTTTCAAAATCGCGTAACTTCGCCAAAAAGTTTTCTGATATTTTTTCCAAATGTTTTTTTTTTCGTGAAAAGTAGGCTAAAATTAAGCTGTTATATTTTGAGGGATATTTTTTTAAAATTTTATTTTTTACTTTTTTGTCACCGCATATTAAACAATATCTGCGATATAGAATTTTACATACTTTTATACCTTTGCATTTTATGCGTTTATGGATTTGGACAACAATATTTTTCGAGTCTCTCTGGTTCAATCGATTGTTTGGCCGAGCGGTTAAGCCTTTAACTTATGTCACGGAGGTGGGGGTTCGACCCCGTTTAGAGACCAATGACTTTTTAAACTGTAAGCTCAAATGGGAGCTCTAAGTAAACCAGAAAAAAACCCGTGGACCTTTCTATAATAAATTAGCTATTGAAATTATTTGTTGGCCACACGTTAAAATAATCGAATCGAATCGAAATAATGGATAATCAAATCGAATTTCGATTGAACTCAGAGTCATCTAACATCTGTTATTATGCACAGCTAACAACTTTTAATAGGAAATAAAGTATAAGATTTTGCTAAATGTGTTGAAAAAGAGGAAAATAAAAATTTAAAAAGATAAGAAAAAGTTTCAAACTTTTCTTGACGCGATGAATAGTTTAAAAATAATTTTAGAAATAATTTGTTTTGCCAGGGCTGGGATGATGTTGGTTTTCATGGCTCGCCTCAAATTCCCACACCAAACATCGATTCACTGGCTAACAGTGGAGTTATTCTTAACAACTATTACGTATCCCCATCATCATATGCCACGAAGACGGAGTTTATGACTGGAAAATACGCAACACATTTAGGTAATTTAATTCAGTTAAACCAATCAAAAACTGCAACTGCATACGATATATCCTAATGATACACATTACATCTTTGATTTGCTGAGGCGTGTGTAAGTTTAATATCTGTGGCTCAAAGTAAAACATTTTTCTATTTTTTTTGAATTTATGCTCAGAATGAGGATCAAAATCTAACTAAAAATTCTTACTTTTTATAATAAATCAATATTTAATTTTTCTTCAAATAGGTACTCAACATGGAGTCTTACATAATAAGCAACCTACTGGTTTGCCAGTTTCCGAGAAAATCCTTCCACAATACTTGAAAGAGCGCGGATATAATAACTACGCTGTAGGCAAGGTAACAAGATTTTATTTTTCCAACGTTCAAGTGTATTAAATAATTAAAAGTTAGAAATAATACTGATAAGATAATAAAGAAAGGAAGCTTTTTGATAAGGACGGTATAAAAATATATTATATGAAATAAAAATTACAGATTTTGAGTTTGGAATACCATTCGTAGTTAGTTATTTATATAAATATGATATATATCATGATGGCTGTCCATTTATTTCTAAGAAGGAATTGTGTGTTTTGAAGCTGTCTAGCCGTGCTGTCGCTATATTTTTTTAGGAAAAGTGAAAACATATAATTCAATACAAACTTTCGATCTCAAAATTTCAGTATAGTCGCATTATTTAATTATAACTAAAATAAACATAATTTAGATGATATCCTGGTCAATTAAAGACCCATATATAACAATATATCTTTTTAGTGGTCTCTTGGATTTTATAAAAAAGAATTGCTGCCATGGAATCGTGGATTTGACTACTTTTACGGTGGTTTGACGAGCTCAAGCTCAGATTACTACACCCACTCTGGGTACGATGAAAACTATGGATTAGATTTAAGGAGGAATGAAGAGGTAAATATAAGTATAATGTTTATACTATTGGTTTCTTTTTTTCATTTCATGGAGCTATAAATTATTTAAAGGCTGATGAAATTTTAGAATGCGTAATGCTCACTTTTTTTAAAGTGTACGGATAGCCTAGATTTCTGCTAAAAGAAATTTTTATTAGTTCCAAGTCATTTTATTTGAATAATTATTATGTTATAATTTTATGATAAATTGTTATAAATTATAATAATAATTTGGATAATTATTTGAATAATTTCAAATAAATTTACTTCAGACTTTCTATATGTAGAGATGTAAAGAAATTGTAATATTTATTTACTTTTATCGGTTTGAAAAGCTCTTTTTGAGAATTATTTTATACTAACAACTAATGGTACAGAATTGGAAAGATTTACTCGCTGGAAATCTTTTGCAACATATTTTTTTGCTGACTAGTATAACAGCCTAAAAATATCCTTGACTAAAATTATTCCCCAGTACTTTTAAAAGTACTCAAATAGCACCTTTAATTTATTCTTTAGACTTTAGACTATTACCCCTTTTTAAACCATTTTATATGTATAGAACTGTCTCGCACTTATTAAAATATTTATCCCAAGAAGAGTTTTAATCCAAGAAGAATTTGTTTTTTTGCGACTTAGTACAGAACATGTATACTGCTCGTAATTACTCAAAAGAGTAGGGCTGAGGATCAGATTCAATGAATCATTTACTTTTTTACACATTTACAATTTTCTTGCTAATTACCGTAACTATTCAATTAGATGCGAAAATCGTTGTTTTTCATGGTTAAATTTCAACAATCAAAACTACAGCATACGTCATCACGCGACTCATTGGTCTCCATACGTCATCATGCCAAAATAATTTAAATTTAAGTGATGAATCTTCACCAAAGAAAACCAAAGAAGTTTATATATATAATAAGTAATTCCAGTTATGATTTTATGAATCCTGTTAACAGACATTTCATATTACCGACTTTTTCATCATTGTAATTTTTAATTGTTCTTTTTTTGCTTTTTTTTTTTTTTTTTGTTCTTTATTTTTATATAGACAGCGTTTAGCAGCTTAAAAAAAGAAACATGTCTGTTGCATTTCTTTCATCAGCAGTTGACTAACTCGAATATTTTTTCATTTTAATGCACAGGTAATTCATAACGAGACGAATCATTATCAAACAGAAGTTTACACAAAAGAAGCTGTAAATATAATTGAAAACTACGACGATGATAAACCACTGTTTCTGTATGTCGCTCATCAAGCGGTTCATACTGGTAATGTTGATGACCCTCTTCAAGCTCCAGAAGTTTATACCAACAAAGTGAAATATATCAAAAATGCCAAAAGAAGGTTGTATTCTGGTAGGAGTTGTTTAAAATATATTCTTTATTAAATTGGAAATTTTCTGGATATAAAGTGATGTAACTTTTTGCATTTTTAAATTACTACAACAACAGAACCTCAGCGATCTTTAATCTCAAATATAAGCACTCTCTTCGTTCTTGAGAAGGAACTCTGCACAAATGAACTCTTCTAAAATCCAGTGGGTACAAAATCCAGCTGGTAAAAGATCTAGTGGGTACATTTGAGCATAACAAAAATTCTTCGATAAATGGAGATATTATGACGATATAAATTTTTGTAGATTTTAGAAGAAAAAATCATTTCTCTTGAAATATGTGCTTGTGTTAAACCCCATTGAAAAAAGTTCTTAAAACCACTTGTAAATAGATATTTTAGGAAAGATCTTAAGGCATTACCAATATGGAGAAATGTTTCTCCGTGTGATTTAAGATTGAACAAATTTTTTTATTTTAATGAGTCAAGAAAATAGCGCTAAACCGTTTTCCACCTACGTGGCTAGAATGGGTCGTTCAGTTTTCTGAAAAGATGTTTTAAACATTGATTTTGACGCTGATTTTGTTATGCAAAAGAAATATATGCTAAAAACTATAATAGATCCAGCCTATACAGCCAACAACGATTTATATAATATATAATAAGAACCGTGGTCCCGCAGTTAGCTATTCACAATATTAGACAAAAATTCGGTGGTTCCTACCAATTTTCCGTATGGTGACCAATTTTTCATCTAATTTCAGGTGCATTAAACAGCAGAAATTAGATAGTGTACATTTTCTATAACAAAAACTGAATTAAAATTTTATAACTGCTTTGTATTACACGATTAGCTATGTCAAAAAGGTTTCTATATAAAGCGGTATATATATATATATATTCTTTTTGCAACCTAAAAAAAACTTAAATGGAGGTAGAAATAAACAAATCACAACCAGAATAATATCGGGCCAACTTCACTCACTTTATTTTATCAACTACTCGTATATAAAATAGTTTTTCAATTTTTTTTTTAGGTATGGTTATTGCACTAGATGAGTCTCTATTGAATATTACGTCTGCATTAGCCGCAAAAGGAATGATGGAAAACACTGTAATCATTTTTACTACGGATGCTGGTGGTGCTGTGGGAGGTCAAGAATTAAGCAGCGCTTCAAATTTTCCATTAAGAGGGTCGAAATTAACAGTTTGGGAAGGTGGTGTCAGAGGTGTAGCTTTTGTGTACAGTCTTCTCATAAAAGAAAAAGGTAGTAAAACTTATTTAACTTTCATATAGTACTGAGGCAAACATTTACATGCGTAAATTTTTATCTCTAAAATATTCATTTTAATTAATTTTTGAAAACACGCATAAAATTTCAAAAATTATTAATAAAAACGGTGGATATATACAAACATACAAGGCTAAAATATTTAACATATGTTAACTAGAACATAGAAACACCATAAAGGTCTGATAAAGCAGAGTTTTCCCTCACCATTATATTTTATTAATTTCAAGATATAGATACATATATCAAAAATGACAATTTTTTTTCCAGTTATGTATTTTCAATGAGCCCTTGGTCGCTATTGAGAGGTAGTACTACATAAACATTAAATAGCAGTTACTTCATTTTAAAATAATCATGAACCTCTAAAAAGATTTTTCTAAGTTTTCTAAGTGTATCGCTTTTAAATTATAGACAAAAGAGGATGACAACGGGTTATCAAAATAGCGGTATTTCATCATAATCATTGTGAACAATCTTATTTTAGAATCCGTTGTGCTAAGAATTAACTCAAAATTATAACCAATTTTTTTTTTCTTTGTTTAGGTCGCGTGAGTCTTGAAATGTGCCACTCCACTGATTGGTTGCCAACTCTTGTCCATCTTGCAGGTGGGGAGCCGCAAGATGTGAAAGGAGACGGTTTTAACATATGGGATTCTATAACTAATATACAAATGTCCCCAAGATTTGAAATTTTACATCAGCTCGACCCGCTTAACAAATATCTTTGCGGTTTACGAGTTGGTGATTATAAAGTCGTGATTAACCAAGATATTGGTTATTTTGGCGATTGGTACCCACGCCCTGCTGAAGTAGGTGAATTACGTAATTTACAATCACCTACGACATTGCCAAGTGCTAAAGTTACATGCGACTTGAACTATCCACATCCATTTCTAGAGATGCATGCTCCGCCATGTGATCCAATGAAAAAGCCTTGTCTGTTTAATATTCAATGGGATCCGTGTGAATTTCATAATTTAGCTGAATTTATGCCAAATACATTAAAAGTATTGCTGGATAGGTTACAATATTACCGCTTAAAGTTAGTAAACCCAATTTACCCAGCTATTGATGGAAGGGGAGATCCGGAAAACAATGATGGCGTATGGGGGCCATGGATGAATGGTACATTACCTTTAGTAACTACTACAAACTCTGAAACAGATACCTCAGACGTTGACTATCAAAACACACAAAAACTGCAAGAGCATAAGTTTCCTCTCAATAACGGAAATTTGTTACAGCAGTTGAGTAATTATACAAATGAGGTCCCAGACCAAGTTAAACCAACCATCAGTGACGAGCAAGTTACATCTGCAACTCCATCTGGTATTAATTCGCTAATGGATAAAGTCGTAACACCGTTGATATTTGAACAAGCTTTATTACCAATTAAAAACAACACTATAATAAGCAACACAGGTGATTCTAATACGCAACTTGATATTTCACCTGAAATAGCATTTCCAACTCAACCCCCGCCTAGATTAATAGCTTCATATGACGTTGAAAATGAATCACACGTTGGTTTACCAAATCAAGCCAACTATCCAACCCAAACCACTCAACCACAAAATCTAGATACCTCGATACCTCCTGTTCTAATAGCACACTACCCTGGCTATGTTGAAAATGTACTAAACCCAAGCGTTCCACAGAAATCCTCAAATTACCCAGTACTCAATGAAAATGTAAACCGTCCATATCCCATAAATCAAGATTATCCACTACAAAATATTCCTCTTGAGACATCATATGAAGTTTCACAACCATATTCACTTATGAATTCATCAGAGAATATGCCAGCAACATCGGAAAGACAAGCAGCAAGTACTGCAAAACGAAACGATTCTCAATTAAATAATCCATCTGTTGGTGATAATAAACCCATCGAAGAAAAACAAGTAAAAGATATGTTAGACGTTATAAGCGGTGAAAGTGATAAAGTCGGCATCAAAATTCGAAACAGAAATGCTTCTCACCAACATGAACACGAGTTTGGAGATATTACTGATGATGGCATCAGCGGAGGGAATAGTACAACTACACTAGCGATGAAAGGAAAGACTACAATAATAAATGTTTTACAAAATCACACGAGCAAAAATCCATCACAAACAACAACAGTTAAAGACGATGCTAATTTGTATAAAACGGTTAAACAGATAGCCTCAACAATAAGTAGCTCTGGGCTGTCATATAGCATGACTAGTGATAAGACAGCACAACATCAAGACACTATGGTATACGAATCAGGACCAACAAATACTAAGAAACTAGTTCAACCAACACAAACGCCTACCAGCAATTTGATAGATGACGTTAGCTCAACGACTGTATCACCTAGTTACATTGACACCAATGAAACAACCGGACAAGGTAAGCATGCTATGCCTGACCCTGGTCAAACGGCAACAGCATCAGGTTCCATTAAAATATCGGGTGTGACAGGTGGGAAAGGTTTTGTTTTAAGTAGGGCAAAAGCCGGTGGGAATACATTGACACATTTCAACGAATTAAACGAAGATGGAACTCAAACATCAACAGTTTCTACTAAAAATGATTTTAACCCTTCGCTGGGACCTGGTGTAAGTGGTAAAAGCGTTTCAGCACTGGTCTCTAAACCCTCAGAACCTTTCTCTCCTCAAAGTTTAGGTAAATATGCTCCATCTTCTCCGACAGTACCAACTTCTCATCCATTAGCTACTGATACTTCTCCTGAATTTGTGCCCCAGCCACCACAGCCACCTCCAGCCCCACCATCTCCACCACCTCCTCCACCACCGCCACCACCTCCTCCACCACCGCCACCACTTCCACCACCTCCACCCACACTATCAGTACCACCTTCTTCTCCTAAACTATCACCGCCACAAATACCACTACCCGCGGGATTTCCTTCTCACAATGATACCCCTGCACTTTTACCTGGATATTTAGAAACTTCAGTTCCGTCATCCCCTTATTCTGTTGGACCAGAAATTGAAAAAATTCCACCACCTAAACAAGCCAATGATAATAATGTTGTTCCTCATTTTCTAGGAAAAATAGAGGCTGCTGTTGCGTCACCCAGTTCGTCTGAAACTGCAGTCCTACCACCACCAGTCCCAGTCGACAGTAATGTACAGCAAAAACAAAAACCTTTAACAGCTGAACAGCCGACTGCTCCAATATCTCCTGAATCTTTTGGAAAACCTATCAAACCTTCAATTCCGTTAACGCCGGCAGCTGTTTCATCACATGATATTCCTGTTCTCCCTCCTGCTGTGGTTCATCCTCCACTGTCTGCATCACTAAGGCCTGAAGAAAAAAAGAAACCAGAAGATAAAAAGATTTCAGATAAGGCAAAGAGTGCGTCGCAATCTCTTGGTCTTGGAGGTGGAAGTGAATCAATTTCTACATCTGAATCTAGCGTTGGAGCAGATGCTAATACATTATCTGAGGCTAAAACTGATTCTAAGTTACCTGCCCTGCAAAATCCTAAAATTTTAGCAACTTTAAACAATTTAGCAGATGCCGGTACTCCGGGTAAAAATGGATTGTCTAGCGAAGTAGCAGTTGCTGCTGGCTCAGATCTGGCGCCTGGAAAGATTCCTGCCCAGAACTTCATCAAAGAGCCTGAATATCAATCTATTGAAAAACCTGAATTTGAAAAACCAGAAAATCCTTTCAAGAAGCCTGCATCAAAAATGTCTGCTGGAGCAGCTACTTCAGCTGGATCAGAGACAGAAAGCGAAACCGTGGTAGGTGCTGGTGCTCAAACTGGATCAGATACAAAGATTGGTCAAGATCCTAAACTTACTGGTGATTCATCAAAACCGCTACCAGAAACTGACTTAAAAGAATCTGCAGTTGCGAAAGCTATTGGTGAAAGCACACTTCCAGATTTGACTAAACCGGTAAAACCTAAAACACAATCGCTTTTACTAGGTAAAAAGCCTGTTGAGGATATTTTTTCCGAAAATACTGTATTGAAATCACCTCTATTGCTTAATGATAGTTTCCAATTAAATGAAAAGTCATTGCCCGAAGTTACCACAGATTTAAAACCGGCAGAAAATATTAATGGTGTTGAAAGTAATAATATGGCCCCCAAAAAGAATTATTCTTTAAATACGCAGGAAGGAATTTCAGCCTTGACTGAAAAACTTTCACAAGAAAATGCTCAAACTGATGTTAGTCTTAAACCAAAAACTAACAGTGTATTGAATAAAAATGCCTTGTTGAATTATAATGAACGTACAGAAAATGCCTTTACTGAATCCTTACCGAGTATCAATACATTTTCAAACAACAAAGATAAAGGATTAGGCGGATCTTTGAAAGCCATATCCTCACACGGAGGTGGTAGCGAGACAGAATATAGTTTAGTGAACGGCCAGCATCTACCAAACCCAATGCTAACAGGCTATAGACCGTTTCAGTCTGTTAGTGATGTAGTTAGCGATTCACCAATGTGCGGTGAAAGTAGGAATTGCATTAGCCAATATCCTGATAATTATCAAGAAATTTCTCCTGGGCAAATAACGGATGAAAAAAGTGAAAATTTAAACTCAACTACTTTATTTTCAGCTAAAGACTCGGAGAGTAGCAATCATTACAAAGTCGCTCAGATTGATTCACAAAATCTGGGAAAAGGTGACGAAAGGACACAAGCAACTAGCAACGAGTCACCTATCACCAGGGTAACTTCACGTAATATGACGAATCCAAATGATGATACCTTAATTGAAAGCTTACCTCCAAAAGAAAAGTTACATAAGTTCTTTGGTAATATCAAAGTTGATAATACCAAAATGTTCTTTATTTCGGGGACTGCAAGTGAAGACAAAAGTTTGGTGGTTTCACCATCCGATAGTAGTGGGCTAGTAACACAAAACGATGTTCGTAAACATAATATTGGTTTTAATGTTGTTTTACCTTCAACTATTGTTAAACAGCTGGCCATTCCACCAAAATTTAAGGAAAAATCTAAAGTTCAAAATGCCACCAGGCCAGAAATTCATCCAAAAATTCCAAACGCTACCAGGCCAGAATTTCATCCAAAAGTTCAAAATACTACCAAGCCAGATACTAAAGCTAATAATTTAAAAGAAATTCAAGGTATACATCTAAAGAATAAAGCTGCAATTAAAAAAGTTTTTGATATGGTAGCAGATAATGCGCGTAGTCGAAAAATGAAGGTGGAAACCCCTCCTGTTATTAATGGTGAATTGGAAAACCGTGCAAATATTGCTTTGTTAAGTGGGGAAGAGGTAAAAGGAATGAATGGGGACATTGGTGCAACGAAACCATTGAAGGGTAAGTTTTTCATTCTTCTTGTTGATGATATTTCCTTCCTAGGTCAAGAACCGTAGCAATTATCAAATTCTTAAGATTTTCAAGACAAAAATAAAATTACGAATGAGAGGTAATTTTCTAGGAATGATTAATTAGTTTTTATCAGAAGTGAAATGGTGAAATGAAAATTAAAACTTTTATTCAACTTTGATAAAATCTTAAGATATAGATAAAACTGTCAAAGGTTTAAGTTAGGAACACTCATTTTCCGTTTTGATTAATCGAGATAAGATTGAACAAATTTTGAAAAGGGTTCGGAAATAATTCAGCCAAATAATTTTACTTCGAGTTTTTAAAACATTTTTATTTTAGCTTTTATGGCTTTATTATCATTCTTTCTTTGATTGAGAAAAAGCAACTTTTAAATATTTAGTTTAAAATAAGAATGTAGAGTTTGAAATTTTATATAAAAATTATAGAGCGGTT
>JAUZNK010001207.1:0-11772 GCA_035046665.1 Euphysa ruthae
GTATTGATAGCAGGGATAAGCACAAGAAAAGCCAAAACCTCATTTTCGTTGTGCTCCGTTGATAGATAGGGGCGGTCTGTTTAAATATATAATATACTTATTTAATATAAATAATATAATATGTCGCATTTAATTTCAATCTAATTAAACCCGAATCGTATTTCTGTTTTAACTTAAAGGTAAAGTTTCTTCACATTATCTTTGAAAGTATTAATATTGTTACTATCTTTGTGCATTCTCTTAAATTGTTCCATATTTAGGAACCTATATAAGAAATAGTGTTTTGACCTTGGATAGTTTTTCTGAAAGGCTGATAAAGTTTTTGATAAGAATTCCTTGTTCTTAAGCTATTATTTACATTAGTTTCGAAGTCCTCAGACAGGTATTCTATTCACGAACTTAAAGACACTTGCACTTATGCATTTTTCAAACCTGCCGTTTACATTAAGCCAAATTATTCTTTTAAAGTGATCATTTGTTAAATGCTTTTTGTTTCCCAATAGAAGGGAAACCTAGGGTTTTTATTCTGTTACCGACTTTTATTAACCTGTAAATAATTAAAATAAATGTTTACAAGAACATATTTTCAGTTCAGGTGTATGTTCTATGAAGCCGAAGACAGGTTTGTAATATTCAAACAATTATCTCATTTCAAATAATTGGAATAGGATACTCAACCATTCAATTATTTTATAGTTTGATGAATATGTCGCCACTATTATTCATACCATCATACTTTAGAATCATTGATTCGTTGCACCGTATTTCTTATTAAAATTTTGTTAAAATTCAAATGTAATTACAAATGTTAGAGCTAATCTGGTTAGAGCTAATTTTCTTTTATAATTCAAAAGAGAGTGGGTTTGAGAGAAGGTCCTCTTACAGATTGTGTACGTTCAGCATATGAGATACTTTGTAACTTTTAAATCTAAAAGAAAAATAATTCAGTGTAATTTTTAGGAATCTGTAGCTGGGTGCAGAAATAACTAACTGATAAAGGTATTATGTTTTTTATTTTATTGCATTTGATGTCCTTAAGAAAATTTGCAATTAAATTTATTGATTATTTGAAAATATGTGAGTGATAAACCATAGTCCCATCCTTTTATTTTTATTATTATTGTGAAAATTAATACTTAAAAAGGTTGTATATTTTAGTATTAAATATGCTGCTTTCACAACGTGTCCTGTGTTAAAAATTATAATATAAAAGATAAAGCAAATAGATTATGTATAAAATATGTATTAAATCGTCTGTTTTTGAAGATTTTTGAATTTTTGTAAATTGCTTGCACTCTGCTTCTATTGAAAATTCTTCATAATAAATAGTACCCATGTAATAAAAAGTTTTCTTTGTGCATTCAAGTTTTAATTTGGGAGCTGTAACAGAAAGCTTGTTATTTCTAGTTATTTTGGAGTGATTTAGTAAGTTAAAATAACTTAAGTAGTTTGAAGACACATCACCAGTTAAACGTTTAAAAACTACTTCACAACTTCTTCTTCTTATAACTTCATTTATTATTGAAACTGTTTTGAAAATAATACATTGAGATATAAATATTATAAAAATATTAAAATTAACGTAAAAAAATTTTTTTGATTTAATAAATAAGTTATTTAGTGTAATGAACATATACGCCATCTTCTTGAGGGTAACAAAGCCTTACTTTCAATATAACACTAGATATTATTGCACTCCAATTGTTCTTGCCAAGACAGCAATAAACCCACCATATGTATTTTTTATATGCAGCGAAAAACGTAGAGATCTACAAAATAGCCTCACTTTACTATTTTTATATATATCAGTTTAAAAATTGGTCTCACCCCTAAAATATCTTATTGTATATTTTCCTTGTGACATCATAGCACTCACGTCACCAAAATTTCTTCATTGTCCTTAAACATCACTTATTTCATTCATTTAAATTAGGCGCTCTGATATATTTCTTGTGTCAAATAAATAAATATAGAATTTGAGAATTACCTATTGAGCAATAAAACCATTGTCTTTAAAATAAAGAAAAACCAGTTTAAAAAACGAAAATCTACAGGGAGTGATTTATAGAATCATTTCCTTATTTATCTGTTCGGCATAAAACCAAGTATATGTATATACTATTTATAGAAGAAATTTATTGTTATGTTTGAGAAAATAATTTATTTACTTAGTTATTATACAATAAAAAACTTATATTAACTGACAACTAGTAATCTGAAAATCTGGTAACATTATATCCAAATTTGTGAGTATCATAATAGTTACTGTTATAAATCCTGTATATAAATATAAAATGAAAATTAAATTATAATATATAATTTTATAATATACATATAATATTATATGTTTTTGAAAGCACGTATTGACTTTCTTTCAAAGCAATGCTCAATTCTATACTGAAGTCATGGGATTTATTGATAATTTCTTAATTTTTGATTATTTTTTCTTAGTTCTCTTTTTAGAATGTTTTTATATTTATATATCTTTTATATGAAAATAACTTTGAGCACAGCCTTCCTTTAAGCTTCCTTAGCATAATGTCATTTTCATATAAGAAATGGTAAACAGTAAGATTTTCACATTGTTGCAATGCAGTCTCAGGTTATTAGTTTTGCCTATGTATGCTAGATCACAACCACTGCATTTCATTAAATATAACAGGTTGTTGCAGTC
Organism: Euphysa ruthae; assembly: GCA_035046665.1. NCBI lineage: Eukaryota > Metazoa > Cnidaria > Hydrozoa > Anthoathecata > Corymorphidae > Euphysa > Euphysa ruthae. Next base: position 2,675 of record JAUZNK010001207.1, read on the forward strand.
AAAGCTTTTTTAATCCATCCATATGATCGTTTTTTGTTTGTAAAATTTTTGAAGGGTAGTAGGTTCAGTTTCAAGTGTAGTGATATCTTTTGTTATCACACTTTGACAGGGCATTGATTTTGTCAGGTTCCAGAAGAGTACTTAGTGGGTTAAGATTAAATTTAGCTTTGGTGAGAATGGATTATATATTTGATAGTTATAAGGATAGATTTGTTGTTTAAGCAATCTTGGAGGTCTTTAAATTTAGTAGGTGTTTGTGAGGAGTATATAGCTTTCTTTAATTTAATTGTGGGAATATCTTTGTGATTTCTATTACCCTGCAAAAACTTTACGTTTAAATCCAAACAAAAACTGTTCAAATGAGCAGTACTTATATTTTATTTGTCGTGTGTTTGATCAATTAGCTATTACTCGGTTTTTTATTTTGACTTTTTTGTCCTTACAATAATCGTAAGTAAAGTAAAGCAAATTGTGTGAAAAAGTTTTAGAAATTTACTAGTTTGAAATATTTGTATATTCTATATATATTTACCCAAATACAGTTTTTTCTTAGGTTAAAATATCAATATATTATCATGTGTGGTCGTACTGCTTCTACTCGTGCACCTGGTGAAATTGCTCAAGCGTGTAAATATTCAAATTCAAATAATACAACCATTACACCGCAATGGAAAAGTTTTGGTAAAAGTAAATATAAGCCATCATTTAACAAAGGTCCAAAGTCCACTTCTGCAATATTATTGAAAAACTGTAACTTTTCATCAGTGAATGTAAGTGATATTGATGAACGGATATTACTCCCAATGCAATGGGGACTTGTACCTTCATGGCATAAAAGGGATCCAACAAAATTTACATTTAATATGATTAATTGTAGACTCGAAAGCCTAACTGAGAAGAAATCATTTAAAAAAGCATTGGAGAACGGTCAGCGTTGTGTTGTTCTGGCTGATGGCTTTTATGAATGGGAAACTGTAAACGATATAAAACAGCCATACTATATTAAATTTAAAGAAGGAGTTACACCACATCCTGATTCAGCAGGTGATGAACAAATGCTCACAATGGCAGGTATATTTGATATACATACCACGGAAGAGGGTGATAAGCTGTATACATATTCTATCATAACTGTAGATGCCTCAACGACATTTAAAGCTCTCCATCACAGAATGCCAGCTATTTTACAAACATCTGAAATGATTGAACAATGGCTAGAAGTTGGTAAAGTATCTTGGAAAACTGCATTGAGTTTGTTATCACCAACTGATTGTTTAGAGTGGTACCCGGTTTCTTTTATTGTGAATAATGTTTGTAATGATACATCAGATTGTCTTAAAAAAATTGATATTGAGAAGGAAGCTTCCAGTAAGAATAAGAGTAGAAAATTGATGGCTTCCTGGCTGAATAAATCGCCAGTGAAAGGAAGGTCAAAAGCTGCTTTAGATAACCCAGCAACTCTTTTACAACCTCCTGCAAAGAAACAAAAAAAATAATTATTAAAAAAAGTTATTTTTTACTAATTTTAATTTTCCACACAGCTGCAGAACGGTTGTATTTGTTACGAGGACAGTATGATTATTAAGAAAAAATACTACATTTTTTGTACTGGTGCTTTAATCATTTTAACTATTTTAAGGACTTCAGAATCAAGATGTATTTTTGGTATATGTTTTATTACCTTAATTATAAACTTCTGTAATTAAGGTTCTGTTCTTGATTCAGTGTTTTAAACATAAATCTACATTCCAAAAATATCATTCCTGTTTCTACACTCAAAACTGTTTAAACAAAATTTTTTCATTAACTTTGTGTGGACAAGAGTTTTTGCCTATCTAAAAAAGCATATATTATTGGCTTTGTACATTAATTGGATAATTTTAAGATAATGGGTGTCATTCCTTCTGATTAGTCTACTAAACGGATGGTTCCCACCATAGGTTGCAAATCCAACTGTATTATTTATATATATTTAAAAATGTAACTCAATTCATATTTTCTAACCTTGTAAATGAAATGTTTTGCTTAATTAGTCATTAATGTTTTACTTAATGTTTTTGTTTGGAAACCTGTGCTCATAAAATAAAAATAATTGATACCAATGCTCTCTAATGTTTATGGAATTAAGAAATCTAAAAAATTGAATTAAAATTATTTTGCAAAGCAGTGTGGCCTAGTGGCACATTTTGCAATAATATTGCAGAGATTTGTCATTACAATTCTGTATGGGATATCTCATGGGTTCAAATCCACTCAAGAACAAAAACAAAAAGTTTTCATTATCAATTGTTGCCATAGCACAAGTGGGAGCTTCAAATTGATCCACTGCCCAATTCGATAATAAGATCTTTCAGATCTTCTTCCAAATTAAAAAGTTCATAATCAATGATCAAACGCAATCAGAAATCATTCCAGAATTTATTGACATTTTTTGACTGATTATGTAGAATAATTGTTTTAATGTTACAATCTAATATTTAATCAATTTTGAGGCTATTTATACGATAAGTAAAATTAAGTGGTATGATTTTGTTTGGGCGTGGTATGCTAAAATCACTTCCGTATGCGAATGTATTTACTTGTCAAATTTTACTAAATTACTTTGTCAGGCAGAGGGTCTCAGAAAAATATTTGAATTTAATTAAATATATATATAAATTTCTTGGTGCTTTAAATTGGCACTCAAAAGCGATAATTTTCTAGACAGATTTTCTTAAGAAATATGGGAAATGGACAAGACCTCCCATAATTCTGTTTGCATAAATCTTCTTAAAACATTTGTTCACATATCGGTTTTAATGTGAAAATTTCAATGGTTTGTTTTTACTTTGTTTTGTGTTTTCAGGTTTGTTTCTTTTATACCAACTATGTATATATTATACCAACTATGTATATATTATAAATTTCTTTAATTATCTAGAATTTAATCAAAATAGTCAAAATTTTGTATAAATAGCCAAAAAAATTAAATTTTAATCAACCTTAGACTTTTATGATTACTGAAGTTCAGTGAACTTCAGGAATCATTCCTGAAGTCACTCAACTTCAGGAATGATAAAAGCCTATGGTTGATTACAATTAAATTTTTTTTGGCTATTTAGAGCAGCCATGAGTGATGCGAATAAGATCTTTACCACTTAGGATTCTTTTGCTAATACAAAAAAATAACTTTTGACTGATTTATTGCAATTACTTCTAATTTTCTTCATTTTATTGAAGCAAAGTCAAAAAAAAGTTGAAAAATTTTTTTTCTCTCAGGAGGTGACATCAAAAGTTTCAACCTTTTATGGATCCAATAAAATAAACTATTATTATCTAACTGATTTAAGACAAGGGATGTTATGACAATTTAATATACCCAATATTGGTCCGTAGTCATCAGTCAGAGAATCGCATTAATGAATTGAATAAAACGTTGCTAATGTAAATGTTTTGAAGTAAAATTTCAAAATACATCGTTTGCCCGCAGATGTAAAAATTAACACCTTACTAAAAGAAAATTATTTTACTTTTTCAAAGATAAATTATTGTTAAAAAATAATGAGTTTACTTTTTAATATATGAAACTAAACTAAATGAAACTTTTTTTTAATACGTGATAAATGAAAGTTTTTTTTATTAGATCCTTAATATATTTTTTTTTTCATGTAATACAACCTCATCATCTTTTTGTCATATAATTTAGATTTAACAGATTAATACAGAATACAGATTTAACAGAATTATCTGAATAACATGCTCTTTCCTGGCCTTTTTTTTTTTTTTTTTTGCTTTGTATTATATATTTGATTACAGAGTCACTCCCTTGTTCAGCCTTAGCTGTGTGAGTGACTTCTAGTAGCCGATAAATATATAAATTAGCTTATCTTAATATTTTGTTGTATAATTCACCACTTTTATCATGTGTAATATGTGTGGTTTTTGAGGAAAATGTGCTTTATTATATAGCCATATTGTGGTACATCCTGTGAAAGATAAGGTTTTGCAATAGTGATAGTTAATACAATATCCATGAATTTGCTTACAAATATCAATAAGTAATTCAATCTCTCTAGATAATGGTGTCAATCATTATTTATGTCCTGATATGCTACTGTAATATGCAGTAGTATTGTTTTATAAACAAGATTAACCTCCAAGTAATGATATTATTTTTATTAAAGTTTCTGTGTTATTTTTCTATAAAGATTAGTGCATTAACTAGATTAACCTGAATTATGATTTTTTTTGTTTGTCTTTTTAATCAACCACTTTTTGCAAGGCCAAAAGCAACTGGAAGGAAGCTAAAGGAAGAGATGGAGACGACTGATCTAAATTAAGTCATGCTCATAAAATGTTATCAAAAATCAGACAATATGTTAATCTAGAAACTTTAATATTTATCTGGTATGCAATTTTTAATTCTCATCTCAGTTTCAACTGCCAAGAATTTATAGAGTATGTAACAGTTCGAAGACTAGCTATCAAAGACCATTTTGATTTCCCTGCCTGACAAAAAAGACTTAATTATATTCAAAACTTCACCAGAGATACCATATGACTTCTTATGGAGAAGTCTTGCATATGACACCTTGTCTTAAAGATGTTGAGTGCAATCGCTGTGGTTTCACTCTAAGCATCAAGAGATTGATAGACACAATCACAGATGACAATCAAATCATCAGAAGGTGACCTACCAGAACTAAAACCATACTGATGATCAGAAAACATATTGAATGACTTTAATTGACAAGTAACCCAGTGAGTTGATTAATGATTCAAAGACCTTTTCTGATAGGGCAATAATTGCAAGGATCAGATTTATCTCCAGAATTTTTTATTACTGGGGCAACAGAGGCGAAATTTAAGAAAGTGGGAAAACAGAGTTTAGCAATGCACTTTTTAAACAACCTGCAATTAGAGAGAGAGAGTTCTGGAGAGCACTTTTGTAAAATAACTGAAGGAATTTCATCTGTAATTTTGTAAGGATCAAGTGTAGCAATAAAATTTTAACCATTTTGGTTGTTATGTTGTGAATCAAGTTAGTGTCAGTTCTGGTGGAAAGTTCCAGTTTACGGCCTTGAAAGTTGTCAAATTTTGTTGAAAATAACATTTAGGAAGCTGTCTTGAAATCCTTTCTATACTTTTTTTATAAATAGCCACTTGCCAATTATTCTTCTTCCCATTGACCCGGGGCGTAAAAAGTGTCAAATATGGTTGAAAATTTCATTTCTAAAATATTCTAAAGATCTTGTTGTTATTATTTTATTATTTTTTTACTTTTGTTTGAAGTATAGAGAGTGTCTTTTGCACCGTGAGAAACCTGTTTTTACGTATACTGTCTTTATATATTTATATCTTTAATTTATATATATGCAGGTGTTATAAATTGCATTTTTGTAAATTTTTATTAAGAAAAAATCAGTTTTTCTAAGCAAGTCTGGTGGGTGTACATTTTTTTTGAGTTTTAAATAATCTAGGTGCTTGTTGGCAATTGCTATTTTTGTCCTAATTTTCATGTAAACAGAACAATGTTTAATTTCTTTTGTTTTTTATCACTGTCATGCAGTAGTCACCTACTCAAGCAGCTAGTTTTTATACCAAATACTTTTGAGAAGTATTTTATTTTAAGAAACTCACAAAATTTTTGAAATCTCACTTAAATTTTGCTGTGTAACAAGGTTTTTAAGTGTGCGATGTCACCTTACTTTATCCAAAATTTAAAAAAAGATTTATAACTAAATTTTCTTTAGTTAAGAAAAATAATTGATTTGATTTTTTTGTATGTATAAAACATAATGGGCTGCAAACAAAGTCAAGACCAAGATGGTAGGCATTCTTCAATTTATGACCGAAGAAATACATTAGTCACTAAGCCCACAGCTAACATTGCTGCTGGGAATGGCATTAAAATTTCTAATGATGCTGGAACAAAAATTATATTTATATTTGGTATGTTAATTTATTTTTGTATACTTGCTAGAGAAATGGCATTTTCTTATAAGGGTTTGCTTTGTCAAATTTGATAATATTAATGATTCTAGTAAAAAATCAATGGAACATTCCTTTTTCCAAAACTTCATTAGCCACACCCTGTTTTAGTTTTTGTGCTTTGGCAACAGGTTATAAATTCAAGTGTTTTTAAATCTCACCTTTCTTTTTATCAGATAATACAAAATTAAGCTATCAATCAATCTTTTTCTTATATTGAAACTCTTGGCATCAAGAAAAAAAAACTTTACGCTGGTGGCAGTACTTGAGAAATATCTTGAAGATATTATGCTGCTTATCAATACTAATGCTCAAATATGGTAATTCTGAATTTAAAAAGGGCTTTTGAAGTTTTAACTTAAAAGTTCCCATTAATATTTAATTTTACATAAATTTTAAGATATTTTTTGCTGTTTGCTTGTTAAATACAAATGGCCTCAGACAAGGATTTTCCTATAATTATGGGATAAATTTAGTTTTTTCCTGGAATTTCTTTACAAGGGAACTTATTTTGTTCAAAGTAGTAAGTTTTTAAAACATGTACTACTAAGTCTCAGTATTTTTTGGTTCAGAAATTTACAAGTAGAGTTCATTTTTGAAGCCCTATTATAGCCTAACGTTTCATAGCATAGGTGACAGATTGTAGAATTAATAAGTTTTTTGTTTTAAATTTTTATCTATAATATTTGGACAGTTAGAATTCAATATTTCAACCAGAGTTTTTTCCTTCCATGTTCCAAATAGATAATTTTCCCAGCTGGCTTTCTCTCATTTTAATACGAAGTGTGATAATTATTGAATTTAGCAATGAAACTTCTGTCTGTTCTGTCTCCAATGCTTAGTCATTAGATTGTTAAATCTCTAAGTAACTTTAATAACAGTTTTATGAAGGAACTTTGCACCATAAATCTTAACTTCAATTTGACAAAGCTCCTAATATTTATACAGGCCTCTTTACTAATGGACGAGTATTTAGAGAAAAAGAGTTGTCATTTTTGTTTGGAAATAAATGTTAACCAAATAATACTGAACAGGATGTTACTGGATGAACTCAACTGTAATTCTTTCGGAAAGTTATACTGAAAGAAATTAGTTGCAAAGTCATTCTTAAAAACTGGTGTATACCTTTACTACCATAGATAGACCTCAGCTAATTTTCATTAAGTTTTTAAGCATAACACCGGTTAGTGATTCACCTACACAGGTAAAATGTTGTTTCATGTCATCCTTTGGTATTGTGAAAATTGGTCCCAGGGAAACTTGCAGTCGTGTTTATGTATATCATTGCAGACAAAACCTGAAAAATTGTGAAAACTGGAATTTTGGTAGAAAATATCAAAGGAAGCCTGCGCGTCACTTAATTTTTAAAAATGTGAGCTTTTGTCATTGGGTCAAAACTTATGACGATGGCTTGTTTTTTGGTCAAACTATGCAAATCAAACAACGCCACATTACCAAAAAAACATCAGAACGAGATGTTGTGAAAGGCCAATATTTGAGATAAATAAGTTGATGGAGATCAAAACTGAACGTCATTGATTTTGGTATGAAAAATTGTATGACATTGAGATATTACCTACATTGACAGGTATCTAAGGGAACAGCATCTAAAAATGTAACGTAAATAACCTGAAATTATTAAAATGAAAATCATTAGTTGTGTTGTTCTAATTTCTGAAATTTTTGAATTCCTGGAATATAGAATTCATTTTTTTTTTTTGTAAGGTTATGTACTCTTTTCAAAATTGGGTTGGAGGCAATTGTTTCATGCTTTTTGATATTATGTTTTCGAGTTTTTAGATTCTGTTATGATATCTTTAGTATGTTTTCTTTTAGGCGGCCCTGGATCAGGTAAAGGTACTGTTGTAAACAATTTAATTGAGATGTTTAACTTTCGTTTTATTTCTGGAGAAGATTTGATTATTGAAAAGCTCCGTGAAACAATGCTAACTAAAGCTGATGCAGAAAAGTTGTCAATGGCTACAAACCAGCTGGCGATTATGATGAACGAAGACTCATCATTACTAACTTTGCATATGGTCTTGGAACTGATTGAAAGAGAGATATTAAATTACCCAAGTAAGTGAAAATTCAGAGAAAAAATTTTGTCCTAAGTGTTTTAACGGATATATGAATAATCCTATTGTTATATTTTTCTTATACTATATTTTGTTTCAAATTAAATTTGCTGCATTTAATTTAACAGGGCTGATTTTGTTTGAAGCCAACTTGGTAGCATTTATGCTTCAACTTTAACTGGCTAAATTTTTATTTCAAATTAACCTTATCTAAGTTTAAGTTTTAAATTACCCTGGTTTTAATTTATTTATTTCTTTCAGATGAAACCGTTCTAGTTGATATGGTCCCTAATTTGAAGTTCCTGTTACGTGTTCCAACCTTTGTTAAAGAGTGTGAGAAAGAAATGCGTCAGTTTGAAGAAAAGGTTACCACTTAATGTCATTCCTATACTAATTTCTTGTTAGGCCCCCCATAAAATTGCCTTGGTGTGCCATTTGAGTCAGTTGGTTAATAAATATTTATTGCGGTCATTTTTTTATATGTCTAAATCTCTCATTTTAAGCTAATGGCTCAGATGCAACGAAAATCCTATTTTTTTCATATAATAGTTTTCTAGCATTTATTTTGAAGCTTTTTCTTACATTTATTAAAGGGCCATTTTTTTTTGTTAATAAGAATATTAATTGCGAATTTGACTTCAGCCGAAAATAATTACGACTTTTGTTGAGTTGGGTCGGAAAACCGCAAACAAAGGTGTTTTTAAGGATGACCTTAGCGATAAACTGGCAAATATTTTTCGTATGCTAATTTTTTTTGAGTGATAGATATTTATGTTATCCATTTCTATACAGAAAACGTTAGACCATTAATTGGATTATATATATTTTCTTTGATACATGTTTCTTAAAGCATTGAAGTATACTATTCTCATATTTAATTGCCTTAATTGGGTCTTTGTCACAGGGTTTCCACTAAACCTGGAAAAATGGTCACTGTCAGGGAAAATTTGGAAAACTAAGTGAACTTAGATTTTTTTTGAGAACTTAGAGAGAACTCAGGGAATTCGAAATTTTTTTCATTTATATATATATATATATATATAAATATTT
>JAUZNK010001218.1:0-11772 GCA_035046665.1 Euphysa ruthae
AAACTTGTGGGGCCGGCAATAAATCACGATCTAGAATATGCAACGATCCTAAACCTTCTCATGGTGGAAATTAATGCGCTGGGGACACATCAGAAACTATATTTTGCAATATTAAACCATGTCCAGGTAGAGTATTTCATAGTATAGTTTTTCACAGCTAACTTAACTTTATTTACGCTACTCTAGATTACGTAAAAAAGGAATTCATGATAACCAATAATAACTTAGACAAAAATATATATGCAAAATAGCAGCCAAGCTAAATGCAATATATCCTAATCTATTGACAAACTTTTACTTCGTATATATTCGATACAGAAAAAACTCTTTGTAGGCTTATAGCTTAGGAGTACAAAGGACTCTTATTTCTTTCATAAATGGAATATTAGAGTACTAGTTAGTATTCATATGCGTTTTTGATAATAATAATAACACCAAAAGCTTCATAAATTGCACCTTGAAATACTGCCGCTTGCCTATGTGCACTCATTTCCTTCCCTAATAATGGCGATAGAGACAGTTTTTTCCCATTTTAACAGATTCTATGTACCACAATTCTCGGAATTATTTTCCCCTAGCAATCTATAACTTCCATAATGAGCTTCTTTATATTATTATTACTTTTTTCTTTAGCATTTTTCCTTCTTTCAGAGTTTATTTCTTTCATTAGGTATGAATTTAAACATAATTAAGCTGTCTAAAAGTGATCTTTTATGGGGATAACTCATCAAAGTTAAAGAAATTTTTTTACATATATAACATACATCATTTTTTCTAAATAGTTGACGGTGGATACACTGATTGGTCCAGTTATGGAAGATGCACAAAAACATGCGGTCAAGGAACACAGACTAGATCCAGGACTTGCACAAATCCCGCACCAAAAAATGGAGGCCTTGCGTGTTCTAACCTGGGTAGTTCAGTGGAGCAGAAAACTTGTACAAAAAAGTGTCCAAGTAAGATTATTATTTCATACTTCAGATTTTTATTTTGTATGTATATTCTAACATTGTTTTCTAATAAAATGAAAGAGGTATTGTAAATGAATGCATTTCAAACCTAATGCAAATTTGATGAGTTTTGGCCATAGATGAGCCAACTTTATAAGAAATGATCAAGACTGCTATTCATTTTGATTTTATTACAATTACATGGAACTTCAACAATATACTTGCTACTAATAGCGACCTAATATGTATTAAAATAATTTTAAAATCATCGAAAATATCACCAGTAAATATTTTGTGTTCTGCCTGTTATCTGGAAAATCACCTATTCAAATAATATTGTAATAGCGTTGAGATAATATTGGAATATTCATTCTTTACTCCGGCTTTGGAGGTATGCTCTAGTTTTGCCTCTGTGACCTAACATTTTATATAGTTTTAGTTAGTTTTGGTAGGTTTACTGCAGCGCTTTGGGTAATACCTGAAAGATTAATATTAAATAAACAGTGTAAGATATTTTTCAGTTTAAACAACTTTCCAACCTGTTTGTAGGTTTATTTTATTCATTTCCAGAAAGCCATCTGAAGGGAGCGTTTTTAAAGAGTTATTTTTTCTTAGAATTACATAAAAAAAAAAAAACCAATTATTTACCTTGGAGCTAAACACCCAAGATCTTTTGACAAGTATCGTTAGTAGTTTGAGCTCTCCGTTTAACTCCTGCTCTTATCTTGGCACAATCTACGCTTTTACAGTAACATCTTCTTTCTCTTACTTTTCCCAGACATAGCCTAAATCAAGAGTTTTTTAATATTTTTGTCATTAAAAGATGATTTGTGGTTAGCATATTTTTTTTTAAATCTCCCTTCTGTTAATCCGATATAAATTTTGTGTGACGCAAGTATAGATAACGCTAGTGGCTCTAAAACTTCCGTCCAGCAGACAACTTTTATTTTTGTGTACGATTGCAATTTAATTGCGTTTTTTCAATTTTTTTGTTGTTGTATTTATAATTTTACCTATGTTTCTTGTGCAACAGCAGAGGTTAAAAATCTTATGTGATTTATTCTTTTGTTATTACATTTATAATTCTACCTATGTTTCTTGTGCAACAGTAGTGGTTAAAAATCTTATGTGATTTATTTGAACGTGGAAAATGTTTGTCGATTATATTTTTTAAAAATTTTACAATCTCGTTCGAAATATTCTTATTATAGAGGGTTAAACCGCATGATTTTTTGTTTTCTTCTTTTTTAGTTTTCTTTTTTTTTTACATTTTGTTTTAGGGCCTCCTCATCCTCTAATTTTGATCAATTAAATATTTTGTTAGTGGATGCGTTTTGGTTTAATCTATATATTAGAATCAGCGTTAATGTACAACAAATTATCGTTTGGATTTTTATATGTTTGGTAAGAATTTTTGGTTAAACTGAATGTGATAGTGAATGCGTAAGTTTGGTAGTTTGCTCAAAAAATTTTTTTACAGTTACAAATTAATCTTGGCCTTGCATTGGCCTTTTCTTCGAAAAATCAAATCCGATTATTGAAGGTCATTTGCCAGCTTTTTTTGAAATGTGCCTTTCAATTCAACATTTTCCTCTTTCCGTCGTCGTAAACTCCATTTTTTTTTTATGAACTTAAAGTTAGAGATAGTGTCCACTGTTCAACAAATTTTTGCTTCTAAATTTATCAGCCAATTCAACCATATTTTTAAATACGGAGGCCAGACAAAGACTTTTGAATTCTATGTGTCAGGTAGTTTAACAACCAAAAATCAACCGTGCAACGCAGAAATGAGGAGTACCAATATAGACAGTGGGATGCAATAATTACCTTTATTTATGTGTCCCTTTTTATTGCAAAACACATCAATTTTTCCAGAAAAGTAAAAGTGTGTAACACTTCAAATATGCTAAGATCTAAATCTCTTTAGAACATCCGATTCCTAAAGTAGCTCTAACTTGCTTCTTTTTTATACTACCAGAGTTGTGGGTGGGTACTTCAATTGGAGGTAACTTGCTGATTTGTAATTGAGAACTCATTTTCAGGGCATTCAAGAGAAAGGGAAAGGGAGAAAATCAATTTTCCGACGAGGGGAGAATTACACTTGGGGATTTTCTGGGAAGGGGACTTGAAGGGAGCAACTTTCCAGGGGTGTTTTCTAGGGGTGAGTTTTCACTGAATCGTTTATCCTGTTATATATCAAGATGGCAATTAAGAATGTGTTATAGTCCTCCTTTTAAACTCTCCCGATTGTATTTTTTAAAACAAAAGCACTAGTTCATACCCGCCAAGATTTGGCTAATTGGTACTTTTGAAAAGAAAGCTTAAAAAAGTAAAAAGAAGTTTTGAGCGTTCGATTATTTAATGTAGAGCAAACAACAAAAAAGTTTTTGAGCTAATTTATTACAGAAGGGCCCACGGGTTTGCTTAAAATTTGCTATATTTCATAAATTAAAGGAAAAAGTAAAAAGAAAATTGAAAGACGATCTCGATCGATCTCAATACCTCTCGCATGCTAAGTGAGCGCTCTACCCTTGGTAGAACTTCTTCACAACATGTATTAAAAAAATACTATTATATTATGATATCGTGATATTTGCCCATTGTTTAAAAACGTCAATTGGAAAAAAACGATATCATTGTTTAAAACCCACCAATGAAAAAGTTGTTTTTATGTCCTTTTGATGACGTTTGGCATAGCAGCACCAATGAAAATGCTTACTTTAAAAATAATTGTAAAAATAAGAAATTTAAAGCTATAATTATACAGACTAGCTGTATACCCTCCAAGATTTGGCTATTTGGTGCACATGTGTCAACATTAAAATATAGTCTAGTATTAAATAAATGCACTTATATAAAACTATATATAAAAAAATATTAAATTTACGCAAAAAAGAAAAGAAAAAGTTATATTTCGTAGCTTATTCATTCATAGCTGATTTCTTGATAACTTAAATAAAACATATATAGTTATTAAAAAAAAACTCAATGAAAATGTATTTTTTGATAAAAGATTTCTTCAGACAAGGTTTCAGATTGAAAACTTTTCTTCGGAAAAATTTTCTTCTATTAATTCTTTAAAAAAAAAAATAATCCGTAATTTTATTTTAACAGCTCAAACTGCCGTGGCATGTGAAGCCCAATACACAAATATAAACTGCTATGGACGCGGAACTATTCAAGTTGAATATGCTAACTACGGAAGGAAAAATTATAACATATGTACGATGTGGTCCAATCGCTGGAATACCAACTGTGGCAACCAATACCACTCAAAAAACATTGTTTACAGGAAGTGCAACCATCGATCTTCTTGCAATCTCAAAGCAGGAAACGATATATTTGGAGATCCATGCTCTGGCGTATATAAATACTTAGAAGTGAAATACCACTGCAGCGGTTAAATTTTTGCAAGCGTACCATTTCAAAAAATATTCAAATCTGCTTTATCTATAATAAAAATTGCAAAAATAAAATTCCAAACGAAAAATATATTAACAACGGAAAAAAAAAAAAAAAAAGTCTGTACAGAACATTTTGTGGTGAATAAAATTATCGTGCTTTAACTTTTTAGTATACCAATGTTAGTTAAATATTAGGACTTTCTGATCTTTATTGTAATTCAATCCACTGTAATTTTTTTAATCTAAATATTTTCTTTAATTGTAATTCCTACAATGTACGCGAAAGTTGTATTTCTGTTTTGGTAAACTTAGTTTCCAAAGAACAAACATACTTTAATTTTTGTATTTCATTCCACAATCAGTCTTTGTCTTAGCAGCCTTATTGCATGTATTTTTTAAGTAACTGATATATAATATTATATAATTAATATAAAATTTATTATAATAAAGATAATCTTTACATTCATTTTTTCAGTTTTTTTTTTGCAACAAGAAAATGGTATTTTAACATACAAAATGTTGACAAAAAAAATTATATCTCAGAAATTTTATATATGCTTATCTTTTATTACGTCATTAAATCATAACATTTTCTGAAGGTCAGGATCGAGCCAAGATTTGTTTCTTCTGCAAAAGATGGAATAAAAACAAAAAAATTCGATTCGAGAGCAAACGAAAATAATTCTGTCTGTATCGCGTTTTTATTGTTTAAATTTTTTTTCGGAAACACATCAATTTCCTCTTACATAAATCTTAGGGAAAAAATTAAAATTTAAGCTAAAGACATTACCAAGAGCAATGAGAAAATTTTTAATAGAAGAACTATGTCAGGTTGACTCTTAGTGAACATATAGTTGAGGAAAATATAGTTTTTAGTAGTTGACAAAAATTTTTCCTTTTTTTTAAGCCTACTTTTGTACCAAACCATTCGCAAAACTTTTTTCTAATATATTTTAGACCAAAAATGCTATTGACAAACTTCAACCAGGTTTAAGCTATAAGTTATATTTTAAAGCTCCAAATATTGTTCCTAAAACAGAGCTATTGGATGGAGAAAAGTGAACTTTAAGATAACTTCACCCTCCAGCTAGAAATTTACAAAATATTTCACCAAAGATTCGTCATGGACTCAATGACCATAGATAGTTTATGTTAAAGATACTATATTTAAAACTGCATTTGCTTCTGAAGTTACTACATTTAAAGACGGAGGCATGGCTACTGCTTATTTTGAAAAAAGCTTCTACACGACTAAAAGATTGCGTAAAACAGACGCCCATCGGATGAATAAGTCAAAATACACGCCAACCGATATGTTAAAAGTGAGGCAAAAAATACTGCGTGGAATAAAAAGTATATGCAGTGGAGTATTTTATGCACTTTCATGAGCATTTTTTTGTTATAATTTTTCATTCGTTAAACTTTCTTTTTGCATATCAGTTTGTATTTTTGATAGAAACTGTTGATCTGAAATTTTCAACACAGCTTCTTTAAGGTGGCTTTCTACTTAGAGAAAATTTTCAGCTGACAAGAAAGAACAGAACAAAACAAAAAAACTTCTGAGCATGCGCTTTGTTTGCACTTTGTTTGTTGACCAGAAAAAAAGTATTTTCTTTTCTTTCTGGTAAAAGTTGAATTTCAGCATTTTACTCTTTTTCTGATTAGAAAAAAACCCTCTGCCAATTAGATTTCAATTTCATATTCTTCTTCAAAAATACAGACAAAATTCTCTTTTTGTTTCACATTTTAAACGAACTCAGCGTGTTGATTTTTATCTGCAAATCTGTATGCCGCAGTTATGGGCAAAAATCAAGAGTTTGATACAATTAATTCACAGTAAAATCTTCAAGAAGAACAAAATTTTCCTCTTCTATTGAAAGCCAGTTAACTACTAATGCAATCAACTTACTTCCCATCACCACAAGAAGTACAAGGGCAATTAGAAAGTGAAGTTAATAGAAATGCTGGTAGAACCAAATAAAGTACCAGAAACATCAAAAAATGACTTTCTCGGTAACTTCATTGAAGAAGTAAAACAATGAGTAAAAGAATCGTTTTCGTCGTTATGCTTATTCGAGCCATCTTTATATTAATTTTATATTTATATCTTTATATTATTTCCTGAACATAAAGTGCACCTAAAATGAAGTAGAAATTAACAGAAATTTTTCTGCTCTATTCGCAGAAAAATTTCTGTTCTGGTCGTCGAAAGTTTTTCTATAAGAGGAAAGCCACCTTTACCATATTTGCAGTATTCCCTTCTCTTTTTTTTGGGCGAATATATTGTAATAATTTAGAAGAAAAATTTTTCATCAAGTGCGTCCAGCCAAAACTTTAACGTATAAGTTATAATAAATGTTAAAACGAAATACTAAGTATTGACAAAAAATTTAATTTTGCTGAAATATTTTGACTCCTGCTGGCTAGAAAACTAAGATAATATTAATTCTAAACCCCATTTATCCAGCTGTACAATCAAAAATTAAAATTAAAAAGTCAAGTGCACAAATAAGCTTCCTTGGTATTACGATTTACAACAATCTTAAAGTTCGTTATTTATTTAAAGTATAAGAAAAAGAAGCACTTTCAAATGTACCGATTAAGACGTATTTCAGAACGCCACACTTAAGCGTTATATTAAACAAGAAAAGCATTTAAAATTTTTAATATTGACGGTATTTTTGAATTAAGCCCTAATCCTTCATGTATTCTTTGTAACCGCAATCGATCAAAACTACCTTAAAACAACAATCCGGTGTAAAAGTGGTCCCTTGTAAATGTGACAATGATTACCGTGGTGAAACTACTGGTTACAAAATAAAAACCAGGCAACACCATTACTCAAAATTCAAAGAAAAATCGTCTGATCCCGGTTTAGCAGAACATTGCAAAACTTGCACAGACAAGATTCTGTGGGAGGAAATAAAAACTTTAAAAACAGAAATTTGCTTTTACAATTCGTGAATTTTTTTTAAATCAAAATGCTTTAAAAAACCCTACTTACTGCATGGTTATATATATATAAATAACATAAGGTTCTTATTGAATTTGTAATACGTACGTATTAGAGATGTCTTTTAAAGAATTAACAATAACAACATTCTTTCAGTGTCGTCACAAATATGTCCAGTAATTAATATAAGTGGAACTCATTTTAATGGAATGCGTTGTTTATCAAAAAAAATTATTTTCAAT
This sequence comes from Euphysa ruthae, assembly GCA_035046665.1. Taxonomy (NCBI): domain Eukaryota; kingdom Metazoa; phylum Cnidaria; class Hydrozoa; order Anthoathecata; family Corymorphidae; genus Euphysa; species Euphysa ruthae. Next base: position 7,550 of record JAUZNK010001218.1, read on the forward strand.
TAAAAAAGTTTTGATTTTTGGCAGAAATTTTAAAATTGAAAAACTTTACGACTTTAAGATTTTTATACCATTAGCCCAGGTGCAGTTATGTCCAAACCAGATATTTAGTTTCTTCGTTTGAATACTTCTTTAGTTGAAAAATGATGTGAAGTACTAAACAAAATAAAAACTAAATCTAATAAATTTAATTGGGGTGATGAATCGCTAGGATATAAGTAGATGATTTCCCTCGTCTAAATGACTTCACCATTTAGACTAGAAAACAACTTGGCGAAAATCATCAGCATAGAGTATCACGATGTTTGGAATTTTTCAGTGAGTTCTTTAAACCTAAAAAAAATTAACTGTTTATAGAAACATGACTATTCATGGTCTACTGTATACATTGTGTTGTCTGCCATATTTGATAAAACGTAGGAGTAAAATGTTTTATAAAATTATTTAAATTTAATAATTTTGATATTTCATACAAAGTTCTATATGAAAACTGGATACTGCACTGTACTGGTAGAGTTATTTCTTACTTTCTACTTAGCTAGTCAAATTCAAATTTGAATTTATGAGTTAGCAAATACTGGAAAAACTGGATCTAGGCCTAGAGTTCATATGCCGGGACAAGTATGAGGTTTATATAATAGAAAAGTAAATTCTATAGAATATGCCATGTTTATATAGACAAGAATGACAAGAAAGACAAAAAATATTCATAAATATCCATTTAAAAACAATATTTATAGAATTTATTTATTTCTTTGGTTTTTTTTTTTTTTTTTAACCTTGTACCAAGTCGCTAATCACAGTGTCTGATGTATTTATTATTATAAAATATGACAATAATAACCTTTGTGTCCCCATTCGGAAAGCGGTTAGCATGCGAATTCTACTTTAGGGGGATAATTAGTTAAGATATGTTGCTCTTCCACAAATTTTCTTGGTAGTAGCTATCGTCGATATATTTTTCAGTATAATCTAGGATGGCAAAACAATGACATGTGAACTCTGTCATTGAATAAAATAAAAACTTTATAATGCTGTCTCCTCCATGATATTGTGTCCCTTTCTGTAAATACATCTCCTCAAAAATCATTATACAGACCTTAAATATATAACTTTTTCATTAGGAGTTTACTTGATTTTACAGCATCTACTGCACCATGCAGAATTTTTTTTAGTAATGATATTGATGTCAACGGAAATTTCTTAAGCAGCAGCTAGTCTTTTTTTGCGATTCATTAATGATTTCTTTTCTAGTGTAAAAGACAGAAAGTTTAACAACAGCATACTCAATTTATTTAATTTAGCATTATGACCTTGTACAAACCAAGGTTTCCAACTTGTTTTGTACAAGGTCATAAACTAAATAACAAGAGAACTAAATAACCGTTACATTGTAACATGCAAGTCAGTTTTTATCAACTTGATTCAATTGCTTTAGGGAAACCGGTGTCCTTGTCAAAACGTAAATTGTAAAAAACAATAAACTCTCCTAACTTTTGACACGCAAAACCTTAAAATGCTGCTAACTCGTCCTCTTGATATATCCTTTTTCTTGAAGGTTTCTGTTGACTAACTGATGTAGGTAATGCTGATGATATCTGAAGTAGCTCTACAGGATAAATTTTTGGTACAGGGTTCAAGTCCTACTTTAGTTTTGATTTCTGAGTGCAATTAATAAGTCTCTTCTCAAAATAAAGTTCATATATTACTGAGTGCTTGGTAAAACGAATCCAAAGTTTATTTAACTCCGGTTTTATCAAAAGAAAACGGAATGTTGCTATTTTTCTTTGCTACTATCGTAACATTTCTTACATCCTGGAGCATACACTTGTACACCATTCTTCAAGTATACCTAAGCAAAAAACAAACAGAATAGAAAGTGAAATGCAGTAAGTTTATAAGAAGAACAGCCTCAGATTTCTGTAAAAACGAAGGCGTTAAAATGCAATTACAAATAAGACATTTAATTAGGACTTTTGAGCATTTGAAAACAAGAGAGATTGAGGAACTCTAGCCTTAAGTCGAACTAAAACCATAACCTTAAAAAACTAATTAAGGAGCCTATATTATTTGTACGATTGATAACTTTCAATTTCCACAAAAATTATTTTTTAACAACAAGATTTTAATTTTACAAAAAATTTTTTCAACGTCTTTTTTTATGTACTTACTTACTTCACCATAAAAACTCTGTTCCAACTTGATAGCTCATTCCATTAACCATATTCGTCCGTTTTTGTACGCATTCGTACTAATTCGGATATCATCTTGACTAAATATGTGTATGTATACGTACGTTCCAATGTTAAATACATTTATTCAATTTGATACGTCACTTAATTAAGATTTTTTATATAAGATTAAAATTCCACACTTCCCTGGTTGGGGAACTCAAAATGATTTAAAGTTTTTGAAAGCCCATCTTTTCATTCCTGCTATAACTACTGCAGTACGTCTTGGTCGATTGATATTGTATCTTTCCACAGTTGCGATTTCATTTATTTCGTCTTGTTCTTTCTTAGTATTTGTATTTAACTCGTGTGAGAATTCAATTTGGTATAATACATTAACAAGTCTCGATATTTTATTTCCTATTTTTCCGATCAATAATTTTACTCGTCTTATTTCATTTTCACTACTTTCAATGAGCTGGTTTCTTTCAGATTTTTTCAAACTTTTTCCTGATGCATAACAAAAAGGGCGGAAGGCCCAATGTTTCTGGAAGGCAATCCTAGACGACCGGGCCCGGAGAGCCAAGATCTGCTAGTATATTATAAAATACAATTAATACTAATAAAATCCAAAACATAAATATAAAGAATAATTTAAAAATATTGTAAGCAGCCTTTTGTTCTATTCTATGTAAAACTATAATTATTGAATAAAATTGTGTTTTAATGCATTTTTAATATATTAACTTTTGTACTCCGGGACGGAATAATAAGACTATCAAGGTAAAATTCAATAGCTGTGAACTTTCTTTTTTTCCTGGACCATCATTTCTAAAAATGCCGAAAATTTTGGTGTTTGGAAATGCTGTAAACGCTTAATAGGTAGTCAACAAATATCTACTTAGTTGGATAGCGTTCTTATAAACGGTAAAGGGGCGGCAACACATAGTTCATAATTGGTTTCTTTCTTCATAGTTGTTGTAACGAGGTTATTTTTACCTATGTTACGTATACCTTTATTGCGTTTTAGTAGACGCATGAAACAAAATATAATTTTTAATTTAATGATTTAATATTTTATTATTAATTTATTATTAAATTTATTTTATTATTAATTTATTGATAAACACGAAAGTGAACCAGCTGATTCTATTTATAGAAATAATTACTACAGCATTATTTATTAATATAAAATGGACCGTTTTATGGACTCAACCATCTTGTTTAAATTTGGCATGTAAACTTAACACCCGCAAATTAATGAATTTTTTCAGCTGACCACAATTGTATTATCTTTAAATTGAACCCATGGGTTCAACCCTAAAATAGTTTGTCGTAATTTGGACAACGTTATTGTATACCCACTTTACGACAATGAAACCAGAGTGATCTAATTATTTTTTTATATAACATATAGGTTGTGACAAATTGGTGGTGCAATGGGTTTCCGGTTTCGTGATGCGCCATAAAAAATGGGAACCTCAAACTGCTATCGTGTACGGGTTTTTATCATAAAATAATCAATTTGTGCGCGGCAATTACTCCCTCGTCTACACAAATTTGTTTATTCAGTGAATACTATCTCTTGGAACTAATATAAACAAACCTAGAAAAGGAAAATATATTATTATCTGATTTGATATAAATAAATATTGTAGTGCTCGATTTTTTGTGTCTGACCAAATGATTCTTTTACACGGTGCGTACAAAATGCCGAACGTGAACGAGTTTGTCGCAGTCTGAAATACACATTTAAAAAAGTATGATGATTGACCATAAGTAGGCGGGTGAGATATAAGAATTTTAAATATAAATTTGTCTGGTTATTCAACGTTAATTTAATTATGGTTTCTCCTTCTTCAAAATATGCAATAAGAGGAAATGTAAAAATATGATGAGGATCATCGGTTTCATCAGTAAGATTGTACACTGTTGGTTATGTATTTTTTTGTGAACTTAGCTTCTCCCTCTACCTTAGCTATAAAAGTAAGTAAGTAAGTAAGTAAGTAAGTAAGTAAGTAAGTAAGTAAGTAAGTAAGTAAGTAAGTAAGTAAG
>JAUZNK010001229.1:0-11771 GCA_035046665.1 Euphysa ruthae
TATAACTATATATATATATATATATTTTATATATATCACAATAGAATTCACACAGTAATTGACATCACACGTATTTGGCACAAAATCCTAACTCTGAATATCATTTTCTGCCATTAAATTTTTTGTAGAATATCTATTAAAGTATACACTAGCTTATACTCCTTAAATCAAGTAATTGGATAACAATTTTAGTGTTGTACCATAAGTATATGAAATTAGTTCTAAATTTATATTTCGAAATAAAACCACTCTTTCGTTTTAATATAAATTTTGACCAGAATACGCTCTAATCCATCTCTGTTTGTGTTTCCAAACAGTAAATTTTTATTTAGAGAAGCGTAACGTAGCTAATGCAACATTACCTACCAGAATTTTTTAACTTAATTAAAATTCTCATTCATTCCGCATCGGAGGTGCTTCGGCTGCAGCACCAAAATAGCGCTGTCTGATACCCCTGGAGATGTTGGAGATTTACCCTTTACCAAACCTTTAAGAATATAAAGAATATTATACTAACAAGAAAAAATTTACAACATTACACTGTTATGTTGATTAAAAATAATTTTGTTAGAAAACTTTGCCTCTAAGTGAGCTTCAGCTTGAGACGTCGAAATGATGCCACTTATAGAGAAAATTTTCGTAATTTCAAAAATATCTTTCTTCTTTTTGTGTGTTTTATTGTCTAACAAAGTTTGTTCTACAATTATAATAATAATTGAATTCCTTCGCAATCAAGTAAGATCTTTAATTTCTTAGTAATATTTATTTTCTTTATCATATTCTCATTTTTGTATTAAGGGTTCGGCATCTGTTGTTTTATTCTCCATTGGATGATAAGTTGCAATTCAATTCAATTGCAATTCCAGGACTAGATGATCTTTTTCTTTAATCAGTATGCGATTTGTTTTCGGTTGATTTTTCGTAAAGGATTTCAGTGAATTTTTTATTACATGGAGTCATGTGAAGAATTTCCAATGTTATCAGATATCAAATCACATGTTTCTGCATGATGATCTTTTTCTTTGTAGTTTTTCCTTTTTTTGTGATTTTTCACACCGAATTCCTTCTTCATTTATGTTGCTCACATCTTTGATCTCCGATTAGTATGCTAATCCTCCTTAATTTACAACGCATTCAGATTTCTACTGCTTTTTTGGGAAGAAACTGCAATAAAATAGAAGCAACTATAATAAGTTTTAAGCTGCTAGGAGCAATTAAGATATATAAAGATTTCCAAATTACTCATCGCAATTTTTTCTTTAAAATATTCATGTAAATAAAAAATACTGAAAAACATTTTTAGAACTTCTAGACATTGTTTATTTCAAGACAAACACATACCTATAGTGACGTCTGGCAAATTCATTTTTTAATCAGACGAATAAACCCTCCTTAGTTCCATTATTTTTATAAATGAGAATAAAAATTAACAGCATAAATTTTATTTTCAGCCAGTGGATGAGGTTTTTTACCCGCAGTCTTGTTTCATCAGAAACTATAATATACTGTAGAACAATATCAGGACATAATTTCAAAATAATTGAAATTCATACCTTTTTTAGTTGCTTGATTTTCATATATTTTAATTTGTAGGAACTACCTACAATGAGAAAGTTAATTCTTAAAAATTTGTTGTATATTAATTAATAAATTATTTTAGGATAATATCATCAAGTATCATTTTAAAATACTCAAAATTTATCAAAAATTATTCTCCTTGTTTTTTGTGTTTTGTCCCCTGATTTTATTTGGAAAAAATATTTATTTTTTTTAATTTTTAGATGTCTCTAATAACCATTACAACTTTTAAGAAAAATGGGTCATTACTGGGCGAGCAATAAAAGTTTTGGCTAGAACGCCAATCTTGCTGTTCCGAAAATAGATTTAAAGACCTTTTACCCATCATAATTGCAGAGCCCTTTTGCCATTCAGACCAATTTTAACTCATGATTTCCTACGTGGAATAAGACACACAAAAACAGTAAAGAAAATTCACCTGCATTTAGGTGGGGAAAAAACCCTTTTCCTTGATTTTACTTAAAGGTATGGTAGTTTTTAGCCATTTTTATTACATTTTATTAAAAAAAGTTACTCGATAAAGTGACTGTTTATAGTTAAAGTTCTGTTATGAAACTTAACTGACTTTTGTGTCTGGCTGCATATTCTCCCTCATTGTCACTTAACAATGTCTGCAGCTTTAAATTAAAATCAATGCAGAAATAAAACTATTACCGCTTTTGCGCCGAATCTTGATGTCATCTAAAAAATAAAAAATGTGCCAACGACATATCTATGTCAAAAAAATTACACAATTTTAACTAACACTAAAAAATAATAAAAATTACTGCGGATGATAAAGTTTATTTGTAATATAACTAAACAAGTTTATATTTATCGCTATATTGTGGAGTGACAAAGAAATATATTAAATACTTTATGATAGAAAACAACCGTTATCATTTTCGACTTATAATTGAAGTAAATTGTATTCGCGGGAAAAAGGTTTTTAAATGCAGAAAAGAAATATATATTATCGTTATAGCGAAACTAGTATTATTTGAAAGCTGTTGCAAAAATTTATGTTTTTATTATTTTTTAACTTTGACATCGTTGCTCTAAATGGATTTTACCAATACCTTCTCTGCTCAATTATCACAACCTTGGATATTGAATATAACTTTATTTTTTCAAGCAATTTACAAAGATATGACAGTAATATCTGTGCTTCAAAATAGCTAAATGTCTTCAAAATAGTGAAATGTTGTCAATTATATGTCAAACTCTGTAATTCTTGGTACTGGTGGAGTTCTGAAGCTGACGAAGCTGCTGGCAATGTGTACCATAATATATCTCGATCCATTTCTTTAGGCATAATTGTAAGGTGTTCACTTTCCACAGGGACATTTATTATCTACCTTTATCTTTTGGTATAAGGTGAAATGACGCACTTCTAAATAAGGTTTTGGAGCTGCGCATATTGGGGAAAGTGTAGATTTACAACTACCGATTACATATCTCCGCAATAAAATTTCTGTCAAGATTATTAATTGCCGTAATATTATTTCGTGTTTCATGGGTGAGATAACTTATCAATTTATTGTTCATTCGCGCCCGCGAGGAAAACGCCACGTGACGCTTAAACTTTTTCACTTCGGCGTTAAAACCACGCTGGTCCCTGGGAAACACCACGAACGCAGTATGTCCTCTTGCTCTAAAAGTATAAAAGCTGTTTTCCCCCAATTGTATTGTTATATTAAGGTTGTTTTCATTAAAAATTCTTAAAAATTATTATTAAATTTTTTATAGTGAGCCCTGTTTAGATAACAAAGATGGCCAAATCTTCGTCTCAATAATTCCAAAACTTACCTGGTAACACGAATCAAAAAAATTTGAAATAGAAAATAAGAGGCAGCGACTTCACACACCTCAGTTCCATCGAATACACCCATCGTAATATCGAGGAGACGGTTATTCCTTTTCATCCAGTGTTTATAATAACATTTATTATAACTTCAGCAATATTCAAGAAAACAGTTAATCGTTAGTTACCAATTAATTTCATTCAAATTGGCTAATGTTTGATAAAATCTCATTCTCTACTATGTTTAGTGGTATTGGTTTGACAAAATGATAAAATGGTTAATAAAGTGTGAATAATTTTTTACATATGTGCAAGTTTTATAATATGAATTATTTGTTGGAAATGTCCGTTTTATGTTTAGCACTTGGTTTTTTTTTTTTCTGCAAGCAAAATAGAAGAATTTCTGTTTTTAATTTCCTCTTTATTTTATTTTAGAAATGAAAATATTTCTCGTCATAGATGTAAACAAACGAAGTTTTTCTCAGAATTTTCTCTGTTCTGCTCTTGTCTGCGGAAGATTCTCTATAATTGGGAAGCCACTTTAAGAGCAAAAAATAATTTTTCCCTACCTGACGTAAAATTAATTTACGAATTTTCAAAAGTATTTACTGTATTTTTTTTTATTATTATTTTTATAGCATATAAATTTTTGAAATTTGAAAAAAACCACGATTTGCTTATATAATTAGTGTGGAGAGAATTAATTTTAGCTTTTCTCAGAATTTTTCTTAAAATAAGTTATTTGTTGTGTTTCAAATAATTAACGCAGTTAAAAATGATAAATGATGTGCACTTCGTGTTAAAAACATGAAACTTGGCAAAAACGTCCTTTGGCATAATAAAAATAATTGAAGCCATGGAGCCCAAAATAAATCGGCCTATCGTAAATTTTACTGACCGGAATAGAAAAAACTCGATACTTTGTTCAAAAATAGTTTTTTTACAATATCTTTTGATAATTATACATCATGAACATACATAAAAGTTTTTATACATTTTACATAATTTTCATATTATGTTATTTGACCAAGTTTGTTTCAATTTCATTTTTTTGAAATTGTTTTGAAAAATTACGACTCGCTCTGTAAGTTAACAAAATAACTAAAAATATTTTTAGACCATTGCAACATGATTAAAAATTTGTTTCTGTTTATTTCTCCACAAAATAAGTATTATTAAAACTATTACGAGGGCAAGTTCACATAAATGTCATTGTTTCTAAGCATACAGATTTAGCACAACAACCATATTAAAATTTAACAGTCAATGAGGTTTTACTGCACACTTCATGACTTTTATCAAAAGAAGAAAATAATCTTGATATATATGGTTTGTTTACAGTTCTCTTTTGTAATAACCACCACATTTACAAAAGCTGGTACAGGTTAAATTCGACTTAACGGACTTGTATCGTTTTGTACAGACATTTTTTGGATTGCATCCACACTTAATTAACTTACTATAAGAGCATGAATTAGTGGGGAAACCTTAAATTTTGAGGGTCCTAATGTTACACTGATTTGGTGACTAGGAATGTACCATGTTCCTTTCATAGCATCGAAATGTATCAAGATCCATATCTAACATAGATTTTAATGCCAGGACAAAAACATCTGTATCAATTGTGCTTATGGTAGCTTTTTGTAAGCCTTTATTGTCTGAGTCAAGTAAATGTATAAAAATTCCACTTCTTCAAAGAGAAAAATAAACAGTACAGTTTTGTTTTTATCGAATTTTAAAAATTCTTGCCAAATGGTGAGTATTTTTTTGTTGTGAAGACACTCTTCTCCTTACTGTTTTTCTTCGCTTCTCTCTTGTTGCTCCTTTAACGCTGTCTGTAAGATAAACGTCATAAACAATATCTACACTTAAACTATCTTTCAACTCATTTGATATTTATCGAAAGTATGTATTAGTATTAATTTTGGAATGTTGTATTTGGTTTTGGTTTTAAAATTTTTACTGCAGCTGCGTTACCAACAATTTTCGTATAAACGTGAGGGGCATCCAACTGCTCATTTGTTAAGTTACCTTCTATTTACTCCATCAAATCTGATTCCTTGCATGAACGTAACTTTCGTTGTTGAGAAATTGAAGGGGATATTTTTGGTACCCCAGCGCAAAAATTTGATCCAGATTTCTTTCTCATACCTGACTTGACACATATAATTGTGAAAACAACGTACAATTCTGCTTTAGTGATGGCACTTGTTGAGCTAGAGTTGTCTTTCCTTGCGGTTTAGGTTAGCTGATCAGACAGAGTTTGTTTGTTTGCTTTTACTGGATTGAATAAAAATACTGTCTTTCCGACGGTTTTCTCTGATGTAAAAACATCAAACTCTTTCTTTCCATTTTCTTCAATTGTTCTCACAGTCTCAAACACATCTTCACTGAAGATGTCATGAGTATCTTAGTACTAAAATGCCTTGTCTTATTTCGATGAATGGGTTTCCAAGTTCCTCATTTTTTTTGTATAAATCATTAGCTTGTTTCAAGAAATGAAACAAGCTAATGATTTATGCGTACTTTTTATTTGCAATTTCAGTTATTCGGTTGTTTCCCAAGAACTCATTTTTGCGTTAATTTTTTTTTTTATTTAAATAGAGCAAAAAACCAGCGTTAATTTAGAGGTAAATTATTGCATTCTTGCCAAAAAGAAAAATAATAAAACAATTTTAGATCTATATACAGATTGACATCACAACTTGTTATATGAATTGAAGACTAAATATAAGTTTTTCCGTATGGTTTTATTTTTAATCCTTTAAGCTCTTTTTGTTCCTTTTTTAAAAATGTACTCAACAATTTAGAAGAAAACTAACTTTTAAGTTTTCTCACATAACGGTATATTTTATTTATTAAGCAAAAACTTTAACCAAAGAAAAATGGTAGATAGAGTTGGAAATGGGTATAATTCCCAATAGTAACCTCTATCTGGTTTTTAAAATACTTTCAAACGATATATTTGGTTGTGCGAGTTGACGAAAATATATTTTAAATTTTTAGAGCTTCCATCTTTAGTAATTGGCCATTATGGACGGCTCCATAACTAATTTTGTTCATATGGGTGTTTACTGGCCACATACAAAATTTGGTGCTTTGACCACCATTTTTTACTCCACTAAGTTGTTTTTGTAATGAAAAGCTTTATTCAAATTTTAAAATTTCCTTCGATATTTTCTGTTCTCAGGACAACTTTGATAACTTTTATAACTTTCCTGGCTAGTGACTAGCTGATAAGGTTTAACCTATGTTGTTGATTAATAATGGTTAAGATAATAAAGTCGTTGGTTTGAAATATAAATCCATATCTTTTTCTGTTATTTTCTCTATTATGTATGTTAACGTCGATGAAATATAATGTTGAAACAAGGTTATGAAATCAATATATTATTTTTTAGAAAAAAATCCATGTAAAAATCTTGAGACATTTAAAAATAACAAAAAGAACCAGCAAAATACAGAGAGTAAAATTTTGGTTTGAAAACCAAAAAATTTTTACAACTACTAACGCTGGTATTTTTGTCTTGTTTGTAGAAACTATCTTAATGGTAAATGCAGTGTTACTTTAAAATCGGTGTTAAACCTCATTGGGAAAAATGTTTTTTGAGAGTTAAAGTATTGGTTAATGATTTATGAATTTTGAGCACGAGTATTAGATCACTCTATTGGCTTTGTAGTATTTTGATATCGTATTTTTTTGTCAACGCACCTTCTTGACAGCTATTATAAATTCATAAATGTCTCGTAGCATTTTTGGGGTGCTTTTCAGAATTTTGGTCGAAAATCAAAATTGTTTGACTTTCATAAAAGCAACAAAAATCTTTACAACGACTTATGCTGCCTTTCTATCCAATGCGGCAACTTTGACTTGTTTGTAGATTGTATTGGTAAAAATATTGTTATTCTAAAACCAGCGTTAAACCTCGTTAGACAAAATCATTTTTGAGAAAAGAAGTATTGGTTACTGATTTACGAATATTGGGCACATGTATTTGATCGTTCTCTGGGCTTTATCACAGTTTTTTGTTAATGTGCCTTCTTGAAAATGTTTCAAAATCGTCTTATAGGTTTTTTCGTGTGATTTTGAGCTTTTTTTTTTTTTTTAACTAAAGCGTGTGTATAAATTTGTAATATTCAGAAATTCTATGTATATGATAAAATGAGCCAGCAACAGAAGGTTTATCTTTGATTTTTTATGTTGGTGGAATTTGAACAAAATCTGTTGAACTGATATTAGGTTTTTTTTAATTCCTTAATTTTGTGTAACTAAAACTCACAAGGCGGAGTCTTTATTATTAATACAAATAGAAAGTAGTGGAAAGGTATGTTTGTATGAAAGTTTGTGTTATACAGCAATTGTAATTAAAAGAACAAACTGGAAATAGTTTCAAATTAATGGCGGAAAACTGCTAAAAACCAAGAATTTGAACAAAAAATTAAAATTAATACTATTAATGATTTAACAACTAAACAAATACATAAAAATGTTTCATGATGCAAGAAGTATGTAAGATTTTTGCAAAAGCAAAAATTCGAGCGTAACGAGCTTAGCAGCTTGAGCTCATTTGGCGGTAACGCTAAAAATTCTCTATATTAAGGAATATTTTTTTTTTTTTGCAGAACATTGGAGTCAAATTTGGAGCCGAAACTTTTTGCTATTTTCGTGCCCATTTTTTGTCATACTATCATTTCATTTCTTTGTCAAAAACATTACTATATCACAGCAGAGAATAATTAAATATATTGAACAGTAGAGAATAATTTTAGATTGTTATTTACCAAATCAAACGAAAAACACAGCTAAATTCAATACTGTCAACAGAGAATTTTATTTAACCTTTTAACAAAAGATTAAACATAAACATTCCATTGGAATGTTCTTAAATAACTTTCTTTTAATATCTCATATCGTGTCATAAACCAACGGGTTGTTTTATGTACAATAAGTTAAATTAAAACGTTGCATTAAGTCGTTGTATTTTTAATCAAAAACAATATACTTCATTTCGTTTTATGTATACAATATACCTTAAAATCAATTTTTTCTTTTTAATAATCTATTCTTCCAATAAAATTAAACTCAAATCAAGGTGCAATTTAAATTTTGTCAAAAGAAAATCTATTTCTATTGAACTAAAGATTTATTGTATCACTGGCAGAATAAGAAAACTTGTTGTTTTTTGAATTCTGTTGCAGTGTTCTTCTAACATCTATTACCATATACAATTTTAAATTTTGGCTTGCCAACAAGCTTGCCATTCTTTCGCAAAACTTTATATATTGATTCATCTAAGCATGTTTTTCAATGATAAACTTTCCCAAAACTTTATTGATCAATTAAAGAAATTGATTTAAGCGTTTGGAATTTCTTTCATTAATTAATTTGCTCGAAACCTACAAAAATGCATACACAAAAACCTCGAAATCTCATCAATCGAATTAGCAAGAAACAACTCCAAGAAAGAATGAAGAAAATAAAAAAAAACTGGGTTGTTAAACTGTACTATAAAGTCAAAGCTACTGATTTATCCATTCCTTGCTTTTATGGTTTTCCAAATATCTACAAAGGAAATGTATCTATTCACCCAATCGTATCTTTTGAACACGTTTGAACACCTTTATACAAATTATCAATATGTGGCAAATGTTTTATCATATTGTTCAAAATAATCTATTTACCAATGTAAAAATTCAAAAGACTTTTTAAACAATATACGTAATACTGAAATAGAAAATGTCGAATGCACCCGACGTCTGTCCAACGTTATATTTAGGTTTGACTCGGTCGGACGACGTCACCCGTTGAAATCTAACGTTAAACCAACGTTGACAGTAGTTTGACGTCGATTTTCAATGTTGAATGAACGTTAAACTGACGTCTGCTTTTTTACTAGCTTATGTACGAACCAATTAGATTGGATTAAAAGTGTCATTTTGATCTGCCTCCTTGTATGTAATGCTCGCAAGATTTAAAACAACTGTGTTTATAATGGAAGGAAGCTCTTCTGGTACGTCTTTGAAAATCTAAATAGATAAAAGTCGTGTTGACGAAGATAAAACTGTTTATGACAGTTTAAACTAACTAGAGGATGATTATATAGCAAATAATGGCAGCAACAGAGAGTTTGAATCTGATGAAGAATTGGATTGTTGGACCACATTCAAGTGTCAAGAAGAAAGTGTTCTTTGTGATAATTCAGTAAATATTGATTTGGATGAAAAAGTTGTTTTTTATCATGTGTTGAGGACGAAATAGCTGTTCCCTCATTTGTGCCACCCATGAAAAAAGCCTTTAATCAGACAGATGGCCATCGCTCGCGCGACTGTTATGCTAAGCAAGTCTATGTCATCGAGGACGAATTGTTAGAGTTAACCGCCAGTTAAGACACAAAAATTTAAATTTAAATTTGTTTCAGCCCAACAAGCAAAAATTACCGCCATCCATATATTTTTCATCCACCCTCTTGACGGAATACGGCCGTTAAAAAACAAAATTATTTTGCCGACGAACCTTTATTGGTATTGATGTTGGTAATTTAAAGTCGTCGTGCTTATAGGAAGATTTATATTTAGTTTCATGTGTTGGTCGTATATTATATCAATAGGTATACTTACACATACTATTTCAGTAAATAATCGTAAAAATATTCAAAAATATTTTTGGTATTAAATTTTGAAATTTTTGTCAGTATAAATGTAATAAAACGCGTCCATTAGAAATTATTTTCATCACAGACAGGTCTCTTTGCAAATATATTCCACTAATATTATAAAATAACCAAATCAGGGATGTCTATTTGGTGTGAATTTAAAACGTTTATACTACAGAAATTAATTTGAAAGTTTTATCATTTTTCAGAGCTTTTTGAATTTTTTTTTACTAGTGTTTCTGTTAGCTTCTGATATAGGTTTGTTGTCGATTAAATATAGATATGAGGTAATACCTACATAAATTCATAAAAAATGTGCTAAATACTTTTTTATCTTATTTTTCCAAATAAATATCTTTGTCTTTTATCGAAAGAATTATCGAAAGAAAAATCATGATGTTTGAACAGCAAATAATTTAGTGCCCAGGACTCAATGATGTTTAATTAACTTTTCTGTATTCCTTTAACGACTTTTATTAGCTTTTCATTAGCATATGTTGCAATAGCTATAACTACTTGTTTACTAGGAAAAATTTAATTTACGGTAACACGACCACTCAGTTTGTAAATATTGATTTTAAGCTTTGTGTATTAATGATTAAGTACTTTATTGCTTTAGTCATATAAGGCGCTTTATTTTGTCATATTGCTTTCTATTTCCATGGAATTGATATTATTGGGACGCTCAGGAGACTAATCAAGGTAATAAATATATATTTGCTATAACAGATCATTTCTGGTCCGAGGCACTATTTATCCCATATAAGAGCGCAAGTTCGATCTGTCCTAGGCGAGTATATACTCGCGTTATATTTTGTGTCAGAATAGTTTAAACCTAGGGTATATTCTACCATAGTATGTTTTATACCCGGGTATATCCCGTCCAGCGGGTAAAGTATGTCCTGTCACACCTGTTTAATAAATCAATAGTGATAACTATCTTTGATAATGTATTTTACATGATTTATTTCTTAACTAACATAAAATGCTAACCCTACAGATGATAAAGAAGTAATAAATAAACGCATAAATCCTTTTCACAGGATTTGCGCTTCTATACTATATAATATTGAATAAAGATTCAATTAAATTTTCATTATAATACGGGGCATTCAGCTAAGAAAACGCCGCTGTAAAGTAATATTATATTACCACAACGATCGAATAATATATTTATGAATAGAATCGAATAATATTTTCATCAGATTATTTACTTTGCAGGATATTGTATACATAGGATAGCGAAGACGCAGTGGGCTTGATTTTTCGAATAAACTTCAATGTATGATTATTTACATAACTGCCCTACCTACGTGTCTGACCATGTCTTCAGATAAACTTATGTTTTTTTGAAATTTTGTATGAAGGTAATCAATACTTTTAGATAGGTAGTCAATGTTTTTACTTTTCCAAAGAAAATTTTATTCTGCATGGACTGTCAATCTCACATGACAGAGTACAAAAATATCTGCATCAAGGCAAATCTTTAGATATTTTTTCGATGGACCATCTACTGGTGTTTATGTTTTATTATTGTGTCTACTCACTTTTACCTTTGAAAAAAGGATAAAAACTATTTGTATTTAAAATATGTCATTGTATTTATGATTGGTATTTTTTTAGAACCATTTTTTCTTTACATCTTTGTCCATTTGCGTAACAAGTAACAACGTTTCTCTAGATTCATTTAAAAGTACTCTCTTTAAGACCTCAAGACCTAATCCTGCTCGTGATTATAAAATTTATAATTTATATGG
>JAUZNK010001240.1:0-28136 GCA_035046665.1 Euphysa ruthae
GTAAGTAAGTAAGTAAGTAAGTAAGTAAGTAAGTAAGTAAGTAAGTAAATAAGTAAGTAAGTAAGTAAGTAAATAAAATTTGAAATAGATTGAGTCACTCAACCAATTTTAACCAAAGAAATGACACCTAAACTAAACTAAAATGATTTTATTGATTAAACCCAGGATGTGAACATAGAAAATTCAACAATAATTACAGACACCAAAGATACGAAATAAGAAAAATTTAACTAATTAAGAAAAAAAAAATTCTTGAAAATTATTTTTAAGACCATTTTTTTCAATTGGTACTTTTTCAAATGAAGAAAAGATGGCACAGGTATATGAAATTTAAATTTGTTAAATTCATTTGCTAATGAGACTAGAGGTTTATTCTACTCACTGATACGTTTACAAATAATTGAATATTTTCCATACTTTTGAGGATTATAAAATGGAACATATAGTTTACCTTTATCAAATTGAAGAAATCTCTAAGTATGGTTAAATTGGCTTTCTGTAAAAGAAATCTGAAATTAAAGAAAGTAGATTATTTTTTGAAGAATTAAAGACAAACATAACAATCAGAGATAAAACAGAGTGGGAATCATGAGTTCGTTTAATGATTCGGATGTATCAAATCTAAAAGGTTGAAAAGTTATAATTCTGATAGCGTGGCGTTGCACTGAGATTATTTTATTGAAATAATAATTACCTGCTTGTCACCAAGCCTGGCAACAGTAAGTAAGGTGAAATGAAAAAATTGAAAAACAGATAGATACCCATAAAAGTAGATCTATCAACAAAGCGCCAAATCTTAAAATGTCTGTTGATTTTTTTACGAAGTTCGTCATAATGTAATTTCCATATTAGCTTAGAATCAAATAGAACTTCGAGACATTTTAAAAATTTAGACGGATAAAGAAATTTAACATTAATTTTGATTGTGATTAACAGGGTTCCATAAAAACGTACAATGTACAATGCCCTTGTGATCACGATTAACTTTCCTACCAAGAGAATTTAATAAATTGCTGATGTGTAATAAGTTAGTGTCGTCAGCAAAATGGTGTGCAGATGAAAATTTAATAGGCTTATTCAAATCGTTTACATATATTTAAAATAACAAAGGACCAACGACTGAGCCTCGAGGGACACCAAAAATTAAAGTTTAATCAGAAAATTCATACCCAATTATAGAAACACAGTGAAACGCATTACGATCAGATAAATAAGAAAAATAAACCAGTCTTTTGCAATACCGCGAACACCATCATATTCCAATTTAGAGATTAATATGTTGTGATCCACAGTATCAAATGCTTTCTGTAGATCAATAAAATTATCACGAGAAAAAGGACACATATCAAGAGCTTTTCGTATTTGTTCTGTTATACTAAGTAAAGTATCAGAAGTTGAAAGACTCTTACCAAACCCAAATTGAATTTCGGTAAAACAATTAAAAGGATTGATAAATGAATATAACGTGAATACATAAGCTTTTCAAGAATTCTATTAACATTCGATAAAGGAGAAAATGGCCTATAAATACTGCATAGCAGTTTGGAACTTTTCTTAAAAAGAGCTAAAACAGAAGAAAATTTGTAAATATTTGTACAAAATTAATTAACAAATAATTAACAAAAATAATTAACAAAATCATAAGTAATCGAAAAACTGAAGTTTTTAAAATTACCAGGGATAATTTCACTATTTGTGAGGTTAGAGGAAATATTACCAATAAGAGTTTTTGATCGATATGTAACTCTAGTTAGAAGTGTTATAAAAGGAATATTATGAGTTGTTAAGTTAATAAAATCAGATGGTTCACTGTTAGAATTTCGCTAAAGTAAATCGATATTAAAATGCACTCAAAGCTCTAGGTGGTTACTTTCAGGAGAAATTTTATTAAGGAGAAAAGTTATTAAGGAGAAAAGATTATTGCTAGAATCATTTATGTCCATAGGGCTGCTTGTAAATATACCAGACAATAACATTTGATTTCTTGTGTATAACTATTCCGATAACGACTGCTTCAAGGTTAGAGAATTTATACATCAACAAATCATTTCTGCACTTATAATTAATTCTAATATATGTATATATATATATATATATATATATATATTTATTTATTTATTTATTAATTTATATTTAAAAGAGAACCACCACACGAGAACTCTGTGGGTGTGTGTTGAAGGCTAGATCCATTTAATTCTATTGGAATTGCTGGAAATTTTTTTCAATCTTTTCAATCGCTTTTTTTCAATCTGGATTTGGTAACCCCTATGATATCAAAGTCAAAATATAATAATTATGAAAATGACTTTAGATTAGCAAAGTGTTTCTGAAGTAAAGATATATTGAGGGCGAAAGAACAAAAAAGTTACTGCTGTCAAATTTAGAGGAGCAGGAATCATCAATATCATAATACTTGCAGTATACAATGTTTGTTATTACATCGTCACTCTTTACATGCAAACCTAAAATGTAAGATGAAAAGTAGTCATTAAATTTATTATTCATTGAAAAATAGTAGATTGGTAGATTGGATGATATGAATATTATTAGTGGATGAAAATAAGGAGTCGATTTTAAGGATTTTGTTTGAAGAAAAAAGAAGATCATTATCAGAAAAAGAAGTATATCTCTGGTACAAAAAAAATACACTGCCAGGATAGAGAATTAGGTTGGAGTAAACGGTAATCTGTCATCAAGTCTATTACATTCCTCATGAGTCTATTTTAGACAAATATCACAGAAAATTGCATCGTCACAGATTTAATTTTTCGAAATTAAAGTTTATCTTTGCCAGTCATAAATGGATTAAATGGTGGGTTGGTTAAATTATCGCTGTTATCTTATTGAAGTTCCTCTACTAAAACAGATGGCCTATTACTTTTGTTTAACAGATAATAGTAAGGTAAAAAATTTTCAGAAGAAGAACTTTCAATTAAAGCATACTTCCCCACTTTAAATTTGGCATTTGGCCTGTTTACATAACGATCAATCATGTTATGTTCAAAAATATCAACATTATCCTGTCAATTTCATATTTATTAAGAGACATTGTATATCTGTTCTTCTACTCTTTCTTACAAAGTTTTACGTCTATTTTCCATGCTAGCATGTTCTCAGGTAAATTACTGTTAGTGAATATAACATTAGGAAATGGTTTTCTTAACCACAGCTCTGGCACTGACAGACAAACTGCTTCTTGAACAGAAAAGTGTGCTGCTTGCTTCATTGCCTCAGATGTTGTATCCTCAGATTTTAAGAAATATGCGCACATGTAAGTGACAGCTTTATAGTGATTAAGAAATTGGTTGTATGTCGATGTCAGCTTGCCAATCTTTTAAAACGACTGTCAAAGTAGTTTTTCGGAAAATACGATTTATTTGCATCTAGTCCCAGTGAATTTCGGAAATAGAAGGAACTACATAGTTTTCCTTAAAATGATTAATAAAGTTCTGCTTCTTAGGATTAAGCAATTCATCCATATATGATTTAACCTTGCTTAATATACTGTGCTGCCAAAAAAAATTTTCAATTCAGATAGATTCGCAAAAAAAAAGAATGAATGTGAGGACTACCACTGGCTTGAAACTCTACTTCTATAGCATAATAGGTTATTTTACCCAGGTCACCATCAAAAACTATGTCTTTAAAGAACACTGTAACCCTGTATTGAAAATATCTTGCTAATAAAACAGGAATATTATTTAAATAATGGCATCGCTCAAAATAAGACATTTTGATAACTTGTTTATCAAAATAGTTATCAAAAATAAACATAAAACCAGTTCATCCAGCATAAATCAGTACAACTTGAGTCTAAGAAAACGTTGGAAATTCCAAATGTTTCACCAGAAGACACCACCTCAAAGAGAAATCTTTTCCAATATGCAAGTATGCCTATTATAGAATTCATAATCAATTCATCATTGTAACCTTCTCATAATCTTCTTGGCAATGTAAGAATTACCAACTTCCTGGTAATTACTAAAAAGAATACCTCCTGTATGATGTGTTGTATTAGCTTTTTTTAAGGCTAGATTTATATTACTATTTAGATTTAGCTGTTGCAAAGCAGATAAAGCAAACAAAATAAAAACTTATAGCTTAATTTCAACCTTTATCTGAAAATATATATTCTGTATCAAATTCTTCCTTTAAAAGAATATTTGGTTGTGCTAGTAAAGGCGTGTAAAAACAAGAATATGAACATATAAGGTAATATAGAAAGTGTGACCATTGCCGCACACGCACTTCCTGCAAATGTCTATCAATCAGAGAATTATATCCACACAATTTAAAACCAACTAGTTGTTCTAGAAGTTGTTCTACAATAAAAATCTATTCTATTAGAAGGAATGTGCAAAGGGTTCATTCATAGAAAGTTAGTTTTATTAATGGCAAAATTAATTTTCTTATAAATTTTTTACAAAAAACAGATGCGATAAAAAAAATCTGCTAGCAGTATAAATATGAAAAATAAAAACGTCCGGTCATAATACAAACACGCTAACCTGATAACAAAATTGCTCTCCCTACTAAATCATTACCCTGGTTACCAATCTCATCTGTCAGAGATCCGGCTATAAAATATTCCTTAAATCCAAGGTAAATCTAAAACAAATACTTAACTTCAGCAAAACTACCACCAAACAGCAAACCCTGCTGTATATCTAATAGAAATAGAGTTCAAAAATAGACGCATTGGAGAAGCGAAAATCAAAAACTCTAGCATAACAAATCACAATGTAAAACATTTTGAAGATAATAACCCCAACCCATCTTTAATTGCTTACCACAATAAAAACTGTCCGTTAAAAATAAAATGGGAAGAGTTTAATCTCTTAAAGTAGAATAAAAGCAATGAAGCTATTTAAGAACAAAAAATGTAAAAAAAGGAAAAATAAACAGTCATTTTTTACACTTCTTTTTAAACGATTTTCAAATGAGAAGCTCAATATTTTTTCACATAGTGTCAACGTCTTAGCTCTCTTGTGATATCAGTGAATACATACGGGGCAAGCCTGATATATCCTTGAGAATTATCTAGGGACTTTACGAGCACAGCATTGTTTGTAACATGAGAGCTTTTCAACTATAAAGAAAATAGAGATTTCTTAAAAATTAGTTCACATTTGAATGCTGTAAATTATATTTTGACAATAATGTAACGAGTATTATAAGACAAAACAGAAAAAAGCAAGTTTTTATATTCCTAAATTACAATCCAAATCTTAACACAACCTAGTGCTTCACACAATCGATACAATATAATAAATTGCTTAATTACTTATTTAAGTAAAACATACGGGAAGCGCGAATTAAAACAAAAAATAGGTTGAATGCAGCAGACTTACCAGCTTGCCATATATGCAAACTTGGTACTTTGACTGGCCCAAAAGTGTGCTTGGTGCTTTGAACCAACTGTGAATACTGTGACGGATTTTAACTAATTTCAACAAAATTTTACCATTTGAATATTAAAATTTAAAGATTTTTTCCGTATTAACTCTTCATTTACATAATTCTAACTCTCTTTTCTTATAACGAAAGCAAATTTTCTAAAATCAAAAATTTATAATTATGACATAAATATATCCTGTTGTTTGCATTTAACAATAATAAAAACAATAATATTCATTCTTGGCGATTAAATAAATATCTGCAGCTATATTAGATCACTTCAAACTGTTGGCAAGTTGATGCGAAAATTTGTTACTTTTTTCCAGTTGAATATCTGAGATCAATGCAATGTTTCTGAGCTCCTGGACTGTGTTGAGTTCGTCTATTGGGTAAATCATGACAAGCTAACTAACAGCAAGTTTGGTCTCCCATGTTGAGATACTCGCTTTGGTTTCTGTATTTCACTATTACCTTTATTATCATTTTATCTTTTCCAATGTCTTTTTTTTTTATTTTTGCGTATTGATATGTGTTGTAGAGCAAATTGCGGTTTTTCAGGAATAAAATTAATAAATTATATAAACTGTGGTGAGGGACTAGTGCCATTTATTTTCGGCTATGAAGGACATGCAGGCATTGCGCTTTCCAGGGAATAGTGGGGTTTTACAATCCGTAGGAGGGGGGTCATTAAACCTCTAGGTACCTAAGCAGCTTCCTCTCATACATATATAACTGAATGTAGGCAGGGACGGTTTCATGTACATAAACAATTAGGCAAAATTAAATCTAACTGAAGATGACTTCGCGTAGAAAAGTAATTGGTGATTGTAAATTTATACACCACCACCTAACTGCTACGGACTGCAGTTCAGAGAACTTAATTGTTTTCAATTAAGAAACAAAGCTTTTAAAGCATATGTTTATGTGGCTCAGTGCGCTAAGGTGTCTATTTAAGACACCAGTCACTACGGTGCCACGAGCTCCAATCTCCCTGCTATCGGAAATTTTTTTTTTTTATTATATTTAAAATACAATAAAAAAAAAAAAGAAAAAAAAGCGTGATACCATGATGCCACTAACACTGATAATTGAAAATCGAAATCTGTCAACTTCATGCACCGCAAGAATTCATCCAATAGTTATAGATATAAACACGAACATGATTACGATAATAAATCGGGACACACGGCTGTATAGTCCTTATAATCTCCCTACTATCAAAATTTTTAAAAATTAATTTCAAATTATAGCTACATAGTAAGCAAAAAAAAACTTGGCGCACCATCATAATCGTTGAAAAAACATTCATAAATGATAATCGAAAATTGAACCTAATCAACACAACTGATAGTGTGAAATATGATTAAGAAATCAATTACTTAATGTGTCGTTTTACACTGGAAGATATTCAGTCTAAACGAGTGAGCATAGATTAGAATCTGGATGGAGTAGTCTCGCCGCTACATCACATCAATTACCTGTTAATATTACTCATTGTAAATAATATGCAAAATTTATTTGCAAACATTACCATACTAGTTTAATAGCTCTTCATTTCGACTGGTAATTAGAACATTAAAATAAAAAACGAGGAAAAAGGAAAATTTGTCGAAATATCATTAATAGTATCAGCTCATCTTTTTGAGAATAAAAAGATGTCATGAACTTTATTGATGAAGTAAAGATGACCGATGGAAGCAGGGCTGTTGTAATAAGTTAGCTTTTGGTTTACATAAAAAAAAAGTCCATACGTAACTCGGTTACTATTTTAGAAAACTACCCTTTTTTTATTATTTTTTGTTTTTCTTTAGCTGGAAGACGGCGTCACACCTGCTTTTCATGATTCATCACGGAACAAATATCAAAATAAACTTTTTTTAAAAAAAATAAAGCAAACTGAATAATTACAGTAGCCACATTTGTGGACGAACGGACGGACAGAAAGACAGACGAGAATTTAGAGGAACCCGTTCAGAAAATCCGGGGGCCAATTTTTAAGCAACCTTGGCGTTCTTTTTCACATCTTTACATCTTTAGCTAATATTTAAAGATATGATAAAAGTTATCTGGTATTTTTCCTGAAAGTTAATCTTATAGCTAATGTACTGTTTATTATATGATTTTTTTAGCTTAACACAATAACACAATAACACAATAACCATAGTGGGCTATACTGGGAAGAGCAGGAAAAGGCAGGGAAAAAGGAAAAGTGGAAAAAGGGAAAAAAGTGAAGAGGAAAGGAAGGAATCAAATAACCGATAACTTAGAAAAACCATATTTCGAACCCTTAGCAACTTAATCGACCCTACCAATACTGCTTATTAATCTTCATTTCAACGAGTTAAATGGTTTATTAAAAGCATGTACAGTGTATTAACCAGGCCAATAGCACCGTTTATAACGCGGTATTCTCAATTGAGTCCATGAGTCAAAATTCCCAAATGTAAGTGAAAAAAAAAGATTAAATAGAAAATACCAATTGTATTTAATAGTTATTTGGCTGCTACTCATTATATCTTGTAAATACAATGTGTAGCAACACAAGTAAAACACTCGTCAGTTTCTACACATTTGATGTTATAATTGAACCAAAATATGTTATCCGTTTAATGATCTTGTAACGGGGTGTGAAACACTGATAAATTATAACGTGCCTGTTAACTGAATAATGATCGGCTAATGTTTGTGTGAAACGACAATAAAATATCACATGTCTGTCAACCGTTTAATGATCGGCTAATGGGCGTTTGTAGCACTAATAAAATATATAGTCCCTGTTAACCGGTTAATAATTGGATAATGGGGTTGGAAAACCAAACATAATTTAATAAAAACCCTCTAGGAGCCAGATAAATTTCAATCCAAGAGGTTTCTCTCTCTCGAAAGTTTTAAATTTAGTTATAAAATAGGAATAATAAATATATAACAATCAAGATACACACTTTTTTTTTTTTCTAGGTAACGATAGATTTTATTTTTCTTTGCCTTTACTTTATATATATTTTTTTTTTTTTTTTGACTACAGTTGTACACATTTACTATATGAACATATATAAAAAACAAGCATATAACTTCATTATTTATTTAGTACGTAAGTTTGTTTCAACATTTTATGAAGAACGCATTAAAATTTTGTTAGATGAGTATTTAATCAAACACGATAAATTCGACTAACATCGTTAAATTTAAAATTAAAGTCTGTTACTGTTTTGAAATTTTTTTGTAAACTTATGTCTTTACGAAAAATTAATTTTCACCTCTCCCAAACATGGGAACAAACACTTCACATTCATTGCAAATCCAATTTGGGGTACTAAAGGTTCAAGAATGATGGTGACGAGTTGAAGCGATTGATCTCTAAAATGAATTTCCTGCCCTGAGATTTATGAAGGAATGGCGAGCTAAATTTCCTCTCTTGGCTAATTCCTTATTTTTGACCTCGTCGTGCTCTAGTTAATTTTTTTATACTTAATTTTTCATAGAGTGGTATTTCGATCTTCTTCTCAAATCACATGACTTATTACGCCATCTTCATGTTTCTTGCTGACTAAGTCTGCAATTGAATTGAGTCGTTTTTGCGTTTATATTCTCAGTAGGCAAGCGTTGTGTCAGAACTCACGAGACTGAAGCCGGCAGAAAATCCCAACATGATTGAAAGGACTGGTGCTACGATCACGGTCTCTATGGAACGCGATTTAACGCCACCCAGAGCAACGTCTATAAAAGTAGCTTCGACATCAACACCGTCGATAACGTTGACGACTTAAGCATATTTTTTCACAAAGTTTTCATGGAAACCAATCTCGGCCTTTTGCAGGCGTTTAAGTTTTTTTATCTATTTCAAATTTTAGTCTGCCCTAAGTTTGGTGAAGGCATGGATTGAGTTTAGTGTAGGATGTATCTTAATGTATATATTTACCTTCTCCATGTTGAAATTAATAAAAGTCACCACTTTAATTTTGTTATTCGGCTCCATATATATCATGTAGTTTTCACAGGCTTTTTAGGATATCTCGTCTCAAAACTTAGAGCCAGCTTGCCTTTGATTTATATCCTCCAATGATCCTTTTTTGCGAGTGTAGGAGGGATGATCGTACTAAACTAATTCCAACCATCATAAATTTCGTTGATATACAAGACACCGCATTTCTTTGGAGAGACTGTCATTATTATCCTGACGCAGCCGCTAATTGAACCGACCCATAAAAATTTTAATGGAGAGAGATATAAGCCATCAATACTTTGAGAAATACCTCCATTCGTTGCAAAGTTTGGGTTTTCGTTACGATCACAAAAACACGAAGGTCCACGCTCCCATAGGTCACATTTAGGACCAGGAACACCAGCAGATCCATGCTCAACGGAATTTCCGTAAGGACCAAATGGACATATGTATCCTTTAGTTCCAATTGGCTACGCTGGGCAACATTTGTCTATAATGCTGTCGGGTTTCAAATCATATCGAAATATTTTATAAATTTCATGCATCTCGGCTAAGAGTTTGGGCATAATGGACCATATTCTCAAATTGCTAAATCACAAACGTCGATCAGTAAAATTTACGTGGGATAGACCAACTATGATTGGTCTGTATTGTTCACTGATTGCTACGTTATAGACCTCCACAGAGCGATCTAAATACTTCGGCCACTCTGCCTCTTCTATCAGGTCATCCGCAATGAGAACGTAATTTTTTGTGTCGAACTCGATTGGCTTTTCAGATAAATCATTCTAAGTTGTAACCGTATTTTGCAACACGCTGGTTGTTCCGACCGTTAAAAACAAGTTTACTTCAGCAAGTGATAGGACCGTCACCTTCCACACTTGAAATTAAGAGGCTTGCTTTATATACCTTATATTGCAAGGCAGCAATTTAGTGTCTAACGAGCAAAGTGAAATCGAAAACGATATTTTCCCAATTCAAGATAGATACATAGAAACAACCCTCTTCTATTTTGTTAAGGAAACACGATGTTTCAAAAGATAAGTTTCACATGGAGCTATTGAGGTCGGTAAAATTCCAGAGAACATTCAACCATTGTTAGGATGTCTAACGAGTAGATCTAAATGATCAAAAATACCGACTCCTAAATACTGACGCCACCAATTTTATTGGCATTCTAGGATATTATTGGAAATAAAAGTTATGTCAAATTTTGAACCACTATCGCCCGATGAAGAAGTTGATAGGATGGTAAAAAACTTATATGAGCATCTGACAATGAGAGATAGTAACATTAAAACACAGAAAAAGGGAAGTGGTATTGAGCTGCTAAACGCAACCATCGAACACTCCGAGGTCAAAACGAAACATGGGAAATTTTAAACCAAGCAAGGCATCGGAGAGCCCCACACGAGTAGTTGGAAAAAACAGAGAAATATATCGCCTGTCTTAGAGACTAGACCATACTAGGATACCTAATAATAACAGCAACTTTCATTACTTTTTCTAATAAAGATCGCTCTGTTTTACCAGGACAACATGGCACAGGATAATACTGAGTTAAGCCGACAGAGACCCTCTTTTTTCTAAAATTTTGGGACGTCTTTCTAATCAGCGATACCGACCATGCACTTGGTATAAAGTTGCAAAGAAGTACAACCATTTGGTTCGTCCCACAAAAGAATTCCGCTTAAACCTGGGAACTACGATTTTGCCTTCACACTATCAGACTGAATTATGAAATTCCTTAAAAATAGAGGACTCAATGACTCGATGAATACGACTACAATAAAATCATCTATCACGATAACTAACAATGATGCTTATTCAGGGACTTCATTTGTACTTCTGGGTTTTCCAGCAGGAACAAAACTCGAAGCTGGAACCCATGATAGCTCCAACATTGCGAACATCACTGGAAGAGTGAACAACCTTCTCGTATATATCATCATTACCAAAAATACGAACGTAGTTACGAAGAGCAATTTCCAAATCCCGCTCCTGCAAACCATTCCACTGGACGATACCAGTCCTGGTGATATAATCGACTGGAGGGCTAGCAGACCTAACTATGAATCTCATCAATTGAATGCACGCTTATTCAAACCAATCGAAATCGATGTCAGAGACACACATGGTGATAGCATAGACTTTAACCAATACGAATTAATTATTCGAATGGACATCTGCAAAACTAAATGAGAGTCCTAGTAAAGCTTACTTCTGATAAGAAAAGCCATCACATGCTTTATCGCTTTTTCCAGGCAAATACAACACTGCATCATTACATGCACGGGTACACAGGCTTATTTGGAAATCTTTGGCATTCCCTGTTATGAAAACCATTGCCAAGGCTGCTCTGCAAATGTGCCATTGGCAGAGCGGCCTTGTAGAGCCGCCTCTAATAAATTAGATATATAAATAAATGAAATGATTGCAGCTATGAAAATGATACCTTGTAGTATAACAGCAAATCAACTTATATTATTCTCTGTTGCTAATGAAGAAGCTTTTAAGACTTTATCAGATGTAAATTTATTGGAATTGAGTTTTGTATTTCTGTTAGCCATTTTCTGAACTTTTGCTTGGCCGACATACTTCCTTACACTTTCTTATGCAGATCTAAGATTCAATGAGCTAGTTTATATTGTTAGAAACCAGATAGTTAAAACCGTGTTTGAAGAAGAATTTAGTACGAACACACAAAAAAACTTACTATAATAAGGCCAGGCCTTAAAATAATTACTGGCCAACAGTGATTGTTTGGTAGAAAAAAGTGGCTGACCGGCATTGATCTGATATTTCATATTAAACTATATTCTGGTGAAAGTCTTATTTTTGGCCTGCGTGGAAAAACACTGATTTCAAAATTTAAGATGTGTTATGTGAAACACCAAGTTGGTACAGTGGTAGGACGTTTGATTCCCACCTCTGTCGAAAATTTATTTCCATATTGTCTCTGTGTTTCTGAGCAAAACTCATTGCGTAATGCAACGTTTGCTCAAATCGGTCTGGTTGTTTGGTTGAGCGAATTATGTCGACGCAAATGGACGTTCTAAATACTCCCAGACCCGCCAGGTGTGCCCATCTGAAAATATTGTTTCGGCAATTTGTTGCTTCCCCACGTTAAATATAACATTCTATCTCTCTCTCTCTCTCACCGCTAAATTGTTTGCTGATTTTTTTTATTTCTTTTTTTTTTTTTTATTCAAAAATTTATTTTGCTTTTTTATCAACAGGATTCCATGAATTCAATCAATTCACGACTCTAGACTCAATAAACAAATGATGTCCCCTGCTTGACCTTATTCCACCAGATTCTTAATAACCATTTTTTTTAATTATGAAAAAGTATAAATCTTAAAAATCAAAGTACCCCATATAAAACACCTATTTGTATAAACTATCAATCATCTTCACATGAAGATATATATCCAGCAAAGTGCAAGTGAATTGTATAAGCACATTCGCTCCAAATAAAAATATTTTTGATAAAAGCCGACACATAACTGCACAGTTTTTTAATATTTCGAAGCAAAAAGAGCTTTATCGCTAACAAAAAAGCTTCTTGGCATAACGATATATGTTCACATTAATTTTCATAAAAATCGTTAGTGTTATACAAGTTGCTATTTCAGGCTCAGTCCAAGGACACCTGTTAGTATGCAGTGAAAGATTAATTACCCATTCCGTGAGGCCACTTTGATTGCCCTTTTTTCTTTTTTTTTTTTTTTATAAATGCATATTTTACAAATTTATGTCACAGGACTAGGAAATAAATACACCGTCTAAACTTTGCTGTATTATGTAGCGGGAAATTAGATGGTGATTTATCTTTAAACACTATCATCAAGTAGGTAATATAAAAAATTTATTCAATATCCTATGCATTACAAATGTTTCACACAAATGCTATAACTATATAAATAGATTTTTAAACCTTCATATTTTTTGAAAAATAATACATTTGAAGAAATTTCTGCATTACTTAGCAATTCATCTACTTAAACAAACAGGTTTGGTTGCAACTGAAACGTCAAACGCATATCGCTTATCTAGGAATAACAAAATAATTTCTACAAAACAACGCATCATAGAACTGGTGATGCCAAGAAAACCAATTAACCCTTCCAGCCCCAGGATTTTGAGGTCTTTATAAACCCCAGGTGGAGCACATAGTGCTCTACTTCTATAACTTTAGATAGGATTGAGCTATTAACATCAAATTTTCGCCAGAGTTACCTTATTTAATTTTAATTAGGTTTTCGAAAAAATAAATATTTGTTGTCATGTGATTACGTCACGAAATATGTCAACAATTAGGGAAATTTAGCAAAAATTGGGTGCTTTACATAATTTGAGGCTAAGAAAGTTTGGAAAATCATTTTTTCATTACTTTTTCCATATTTTGCAATTTAATACGAAAAATAACATACCTAAACCATAAAAGCCTACCTGGAAATGCAAATTCTGCATAATTCCAAAATAGCGCGCAAAATCCACTTTTTAAATTTTTTCATACAAATGAGCATAATTTTATATAGAATATTATTATTATTTATTCATATTTTACTTTTTTAATATTATTTTCACGTGAAATTTGCTACGGTTGTTACTTGTTATGTAAGGAACAATTTGGTAAATAAAATTTATATATTTTTTTTTTTGCATATTTCACGTAATGCTGTTACTAATTAATTCCAAATTTATGCAAAAATGGCAAAATCATGCGCTTTTGTCGAGAACTGATACCAAAGCTATGTTTATGAATTTCAAATAGTTCTAATATTTAGACTTTCAAAATAAAGATATCATCCTAAAAACACAATAATCAACAAAAGACCTTCGTTTTCTCAAATAGAAGCAAGGTAAAAACAACAAGAAAATAACGTGCAAGGCTGTGAAACTTTATATAACACTTGCAACATTTCAAAGAGATTACAAGTGTTTTTGGCAAACAAACTTTGAGTGAGCAACACAAACAACGTTTCCACACTCTGGACATTGGGATTTCAACTTACCTAGGTTTCTTCTGTTTTCACGACAGACCTGGCCGGCAATATTTTCCAAACAAACTGAGCAACGGTGTCATTTTTCGCAGTACTGGTCATCCTCATAATTTGCTTCATCGGAACGACAAAAATACTTCTCAGGCTCAAGCTTAAGACAGTAACGGCCCTTTCAGCTATGAAGGTTTTACAAACCTCATTACAGGATGCCATGAAGTGTCATATGTATCAATCTTTCGGAGATCCTTTCCATGTTTGATTGAAAACAGCGAGAATGAATTGCAGAGAATCGCGTCAAAAAGAATGTAAAAATGAACCATTGCCCAGCGGAAAGTCAACGCTATGGAAGAAAATCTAGCTATCTTCATGTCCATGGCATCTGTACCCCCTTTGGTAAAGTCATAGAACTTGTTTATCCTTAGTTATCCCCATCAGTTGTCGTATAGTAGATAATACCAACACAATTCTCATGCCTTTGGATTTTGACTTTACAGTATAAGTACACAAAGCAATGTCACCTATTTCTTTCTCTCAGTGGATGGGGCTCTGGATCTCACATCGGTTTTTTGCGTTTTTTCAACTCATCCGGCAATCCCTGGCGATTTGCCATAAGCGTACCAACGGAGTTATGTTTTGTGATAAAAGCCATTTGGTTGTCGAAATGGACGTTTATAATCGATCTGTTGAGATATTTCGTCCTTTCATGTACCTAACTGGAATGTTCATTACCAGAGTCTTCACATAACCCTCTGTGTTCTTAAGATAATAAGAGTCATCTCCGTTTTTAGGTTTACCAGAATAGACTTGGTACGTAAACGGGATTCGGGCGTCGTTCAATGATTGATGCCTCATGGAGTAAACTGTTTCATCAATAAAAATTGTAATTTCTCGTGCAGTCGTAAACCGATCTGATTTCCAACGTTCTTGACGTTTATCGGCATCGTCGAAGGATAACACGGAAAGCAAAAAAGTGAAACTGTGTTTTGACATTGTTCCACTGAATACAGCACTACCAGCAGTTTCAGAGAAAAGCATTTTAACTTTGCGCATTGATTTTCAAAGAATAATAGCCTTGGGCATAAAGCAAACCGATGAACGCATAAAATTCACGGTGGGTCAATTGTCGACTTACACGGTGCTGAGGTAAATTATCCTTTACGAACTGGATTTTTCCGTATGTGTGCTACACAAAAAGCTCAAACATCTCAACTGGAAACAAAACATTGAAGGCATCAGCTACGGAATCAATATCAGAAGCACACAGAAGAAGCCTCGTTGTGGCAGTTTTAATCGGCACTATGTCGCAAGACCTTTGTTACCCGAATTTACTTTTTGGGGTTGAATTAGTCCGGAAGATTTTCTTTGTATCTGGATTCTTCTTTGAACCCAAGTAACCAGTCAGAACTTCAAATTTTTTTTCGTCTTAAACCATGCCAAAGTTGTGTTTTTCATAGCAATTTTTATCTAAAGATTTGTTGATGGAATTTACCAAACGCACCCGAGTAAATAGCAAATAGCTTTGGTGGCGGTCTTTGGTTATCACTGTCATGGTCGGTATCATTATTATTATGCAATATAACATAATTTACATAATACACACAAGAAAATTAATGACAGATTCTAAAACATTATTTGTCTTCTTCATTGTAAATTGAAGAATTATTAGACAAAAATTGAACTTTTATCCCAGTTGCTGAGTAAAAATTGTATTTTTAGGACAATTGATATAATTAATTCAATAATTGGAAAGAAAAACACCTGGAAACACTATTTGGGACAGTAAACCCGGGAACCGCAAACACAGCCGAAATCAAAAAAAGTCAGCGGCTGACGACAAATGCGCAGTTGCTACAAAAATACCAGGTGCTAGTATTGTTAAGGCCTTAGACTACCCTGATGAAAGCGCAATGCCAATTCAGGTCATATATTAAGTGAGTCAAATTAAACTAGAAAAAAAAATCCAACATAAATTTCTACTTTCTTTCTAAAGTTGTATTGGAAAACAAGCGCTTTAATCAAAAGTTTCAGACAATTTTTTGCCTCGACACGTAAAAATATTGTTCTATCATATAATTTATTATTTGAAATTATCCTTCCTATTCTTTTATCATGCTACCCCAACTTCACACTTCAGGGTTGTTTTAAAAAAATAAGTTCCAGTAGTTTGACCAGAGTTATCTCATAAAATATTTTCACAACCAAATGATGCAAACTCTCTTTCCTCAGAAAATTTACCATTTTTTGGTTTTTGAGTAGCTACACTAGAAGAAGCAACCAGAAAGTCGTTTATTCTGGAAATAGTTTCTGTACTTTTTTTTTTTACCAAAAGAAGTAAAAATATAAACAATCATATTTTTTAATAACGGCAAGATGCCCAATACTTTGGTTCAAAATAGCCTCTGCTTCCGAGCAACAAACAAAACTACCGCATTAAACTTTTATATCTGGGTTCAAATCCGGGTATCGCTCACTTAGTCTAGGAGCAGCATTCAATTCGAATCAGTATGCGAATTTTATGGTTGTCTCACTGAGCAGTTATATACCGTAAGCTCAAATGGGAGCTCTAAGTACACCAGAACCATGGGTGATCATCTTCGAACAAGTTTGAATTTTGTTGATCTCCCCCCATTATGGGAAATAAATAATAACTTTTGACCCCTTTTAAGAAGCGGCTATGTATTTTAAATTAATCAGCAATCAAGTTGCTAACTATCATTGAGGCGTAAATTAAAACAAAATGTTAAAAAGTAATAGGATTTTGAAAACAATTTCTGTAATATTTAATTGAAGATTTGCAAAAGCATAGCACTGCGTGTGTTAATATTTCCAAAAATTGTTTATTCTAATTTATTAATAGATGGTAAGAGGTTGTTTGTGGTTTGAATATTGTATTTGATATATTTCAAGATAAATTTCAAACAAAATAAAAATTTAAACATTTTTAAATTTTTGTTGAATTTTTAAATTTTGTATATGTTACATGATATAAATACATTAACACATTGTAATAATAATACGTTGTAAAGTTTTTGTAAAATATCATCAAAATCCGTAAGATTTCTTTTTTCTCAACCTCTTTGAAAAAATATTCTTCTAATTTAATGGTGTGATGTTAGCCAAAATATACTTATAATGGTAAAGTCAAGACTCGAACTTAAAAATTAAAACAATAGATATTTACATTTGAATGGAAAGAATAGAACTGCTATGTTCAATGACAGGAAATTTAAAAAATACAATATAATAACAACAATGGAATGAGACAATAGATGTTTAAGAATATTCGGATGCAGTTCTTTTCTTTGCAGATACAAATAAATTTCCAACATTTCATATTCATGTTGGATGAAGTACTCGAAGAAAATTGAATGTTGTATGAATTTTCTTACTTTCGCAATTTCATTCAACATTTAAAAGTTCAAAACCTCATTAATTCAACAATTCCAAATGGCCGATATTTCTATAGCCACGCTTGTAGTATTAAATGAATTAGTGGATTTAGATGACAAGAATCCTTAAAGAAGGTGGACAAGAAAATGGATAAAAAGGAGAAGCAAGAAGAGAAATTTTAATAACATTATAAAAGAGTTAAGTATAGAAGACTGGGCTGGATTTAAAGAAATGTTTAAAATGGATTTTACAGATTTTTTAATACATTTCACACAAATTTCAGATCTAATATCTCGACAAGAAGGACTTGGAAGGATAAATCTAATCAAATATGATGAGCGACTTGCACTACCTTTATGCTGTGTGGTGACAAGCGAATCATTCCAATCTTTGAGTATTCAAAACAGAATCTTGTTAAGTGGTGCATCATGTATTATTAACGGTTACTGTAAACCTTTTTTCGAACGAATGGCTACAGATTTCGTAAAGGTTCCTTCGAAAAAAGATGAACGGCTAGATATTGGATGAAAATTTGAAGAAAAATGAAATTTTCCACACGCTTCGGTGGCCATAGATGGGAAAATATAAGAGTTCAGAAGCCACAAAAAGCTGGTTATCTTTATTAAAATTGCAAGCACAATCATTTAATAATTTTAATAGCCATTGCAAGTCCAGATTAAGAATACGCTGATGTAGCATCCAATGGAAGAGTTAATGATTCTGGTATTTGGAATAAATGCTCTTTACGACAAGGAGCTCAAGATGGATCAGTCAAGCTTCCTGATGATAAAAGTTTGTATAATGGTGAAATTATCACATATGATTTTTTCGCACTGAAAATTTTTTTGATGAAATCTTTTTCCCAACAAGGTTTGACCATGGAAAGACGAATTTAAAAGTAGAGGCATAGTAGGGTGCTATTATTACAGGGTGTATTACTATAGGCATAGTAGGATGCAAAGTATATCGGACCTTTTTTGGAATTTTAATTAAAAGATGTAATTTTTTTTTTCAGCTGTTAATCTTGACAATAAAATTATTGTTGAGTATCTAATTAAATCAGCACTAAAATTACATAACATGTTGATAAGAAGACCTACTTCAGCAAAAGTATATCGTCCAACAAGTTTCGCTGATTCTGTTCTGCAAAATGGAGAAGTGTCTGTAGGGGAGTGACCCATTAATTTTGATACTGATTAATTTTTTCGCTACAAGTTCCACGAACGTGTCATGAAGAAAAATTGTGCTCAGAATCAGCCAAAGAACGGTTGGTGTAAACGTTTAAATAAAGTTCTCTGTCGACAATATTCAAAATAATTTTGATTTGGTTTAGATATTGTCTCGATTGAATTATTCTCTACTGTTCGAATATTATTAATAAAGAATTGGGAGAATCGAGACAATTTTGTTTCGATTGAATTATTCTTTATTGTTAAAGTATTTTTAATGAAGAAATGGGAAGGCGAGACAAAACATGAAAAAATAAGCATGAATTTAGGCAAAAATTTCGGCTCAAAAATTTGCAAAGTTAGCAAGAAATAAAACTGCTTTACCATAGAGAATTTTTCGTGCTACTACCAAATGAGTTCCAGCTTTTTCAATAACCATAATGAGCCTTGTTATCTAATTGTGATAATTGTATTAAAATTCTGGTGGTAATAATTCGACGGAAAGGATGTCCAAGTTACATAAAGATTATCATAACTAATAAAAAAATGAAGAAAAAAATTCGGAAAATAGATTACACGATTATACGAGCAATTGAACTACTGTCTTGTCTTTTAGATACACCAAGTATACCAATATTAGAAGGTGGGTGTATCGATTTAAATTTCTTTTTGTATATTACAGAACCAATTGAATCAGTACGTACAAGTTTGGTAACACTTTAAAGAAATTCTTCGAAAAATAAGGCCAAAATAAACAACAGCAAAATTTGAAAAAGACGAGCCCTTTTCTTGACAAGGGACAGTGTTAAATCATCCCGAAATGATGTAAATTAATTTAAACATGATATACCAATGGTCATTATCGCACCAGTATACTGGTTTTGGAGCCCAAACTGTGATGTCCAAACGCTAAAATATTCAGGTGTTTTAGATATATCTTGCTTTCTTGTGTTTATTCATTTTTACTCATTCGTTTTTAGTACAAGACACAATCACTGGCCTCAATGAGAAGCATATTTATGAATTTGTGAATGTTTGTGGTTTATTCTTAAATTTAGGAGAAGTAGAAACTGCTGAAAAGGATGGAAAAATGATTTTATTTCTTAAAGTAATTTTAAAAGACAGGTATAAAAGCGACCTGTTATTTTATTTAATCGTGGTGATCGTTTCCTGAATGAAAAGTCTTATTTTACTTTGATTGATATGAGTAAAAAATCTTACCAGTCGTTTGTTCGACCAATCGTACACCGTTTGTTAAAATCCGCCACAAACATCGTTATTTCAGAAGCGAAAAAAGCTATGAATACACAGATGAAGATTTAACATCTCATGCTTTCCAAAACGATTCTATCTCATGTACCATTTTTTTCTCCTATTCTCAAATCCTTTAATGTAAAAAACTTTTTGAACGAAATTGAATTTTGATATTCTTTTAGTTGATGGTTTTTACACTTCTTAATGTTTATTGTGTAAACCTGTTTTTTTTTATAAACATAATGCTTATAAGCATATTTCCTCCAATTTTTGGAAAAATAAGCATATACTAAGCATAATGGTCAGTTTGAAGTTTTACAGGGAAGCTTAAGTTTATTTTTATGTCTACTTCATCTTTGTTTCAACATATACAGTAGTGCAACCTCTCCAATGCAATTTTCACCTTCAAATTTACTGTAATTTACATAATTTATGTCATTTATGCATTTATGTTGAAGGGCTCACGGGATTTTTTCTGGTGTACTTGGAGCTCTCATTTGAGCTCACGGTAAATAAAATTATTAGTTCCGAGGTGGGTTTGGACACAAGCTCTAGGATCCGAGGACTAATGCTTTATCCGCTCGGCCAGACAACCTTAAAGTATAACCGTTAAAATGTAAAACACGAGAATTAAAATTGCCATTTCAAATTTTGGTTTCGATACAAACATATTTTTGAGCATCAAGCCCATATATTAGCGTTACATGCTTCAATAATATTTTCTGTTTGAACATGTGTGCATTTGGTGAGAAGATCACCGTTGGACAAATTAATAAAAATCGTATTAGTAATTCATGGCTCCAAAAGGGTAAACTAATCTTATCACTTGGAGCAAGCTTTTAATACCCATTTAGCTTTCCAAGTTGTGATTTGCACAAAGGTGACGATTCTCAGAATTTTCAAAATCGGTGCGATTATATAGAACAGCACCAACGGCTTTTCATCGGGTAAACATTGTCATGTTTCTTCCTTATGAGTTACTCCATCCACATGTGTCACATTTAAAATGTAAAATGTTATGAATTTGTAAACTCATCTTATATTATCCATTACAGTTTCTCACGAGGCACAGCGTTTACATTGGGCGGATAAATTGTTAACATCAAAGTTTTTAAAGTAGCAATTGACATGAAGTTTTTATTAATTTGAAATAATTGAAATTGAAAAGTGCTTATGCGAATGGTAATAAAAAGGTATATTTTTAGATAAGGATAATTCTTTAACTTGAATCTTAATTGCAATTTTGAGATAAAAAAAATAGCAAGTTAGGGCCACTAAATTTAATATAAAAATTCTTACACCTAACTTTTTTAGAATTCAATAAGATAAATATGCTTGAAATTGTAAAACATTGCTTGACCATAGTGTACAAGGACACAACTACTAATATAAGGAGGTCACTCTCAAAACTTCAAAGTGATCAAATTCATCCAATTTTAGTCTCAAATGAAAGGTCTCGCTCTCTTATTTCCAAAATGACCTGACTTTTTGTCAGAGGTGAAGCAGATCTGAAGAACTCCTAATTTTGGTATGCCAGAAATCGACCAAATTTGAAAACTGAATTCTTCATATTATAAATAAAATAATTTACCAAAAAAGCCATATTCTGTTGTATTTTATGGCTCTACCTGACTTAATTTCAAGTAATTATAGTTTCTTATACTTTTATCCAGCTGTACCAGAATGAATTAGGTATTTTAAAAGTACCCCAAATTTATGGGCCTAAGTCACCATTGTTTTCATTCATTCTAAAGGGACCATTTTGGCATAATATTCAAAATTGTGAGGGTCCCGTAGGAAATTATATCATTTATACCCTTTTGAGTAATTTAACAATGTTGTACTGTAATAATAAAAATAAGTAATTGAAAAACAGCCACGATAAACATATAAACAAAATGATATTATCAAAACAAACATCACATATTTGCGTGTACTAACAAAGTCTATGAAATATGCAGCTTTATAGTACATGCAAGCGTGAATGGCATTGAATACAATATATTAACATCTAAAAGGATGCAGCTTATTGAAATGCACAATGAATTCTTAGCCTTTGTAAATATATAAAAGCGTACATGCTGGAATTGCTTGCCAAAATTACCGTTCCTTGCTGTATTAGCCACAGGTGCTTATCGCAAGCCCATTTCTTACTCAAAGCAAACATTTAATTGTTTCAGAGTATGTCACATGAAGTCATATTGGGGCATATAAAAATATATACAACCTATATCATGAATATTTTTTAAATACTATATTATAACAATACCATTGCAGAGTTCTAGCACAGCCATTTGACGTCAGTGGTTCTTGACAATGATCTCTGAATTCAACACAACAGGTTGTGAAATTCGGCCTTCCTAAACTTTATGATGTTGTAATAGCTTCAGTTAAATTTATTATAATTAGATAGTGCAAAAGTCAAAAGACAGAAGAAGGGTACATTTTTTCAATGACAATGATTGCTACTAATAAATATTTGAAGCTGTTATTGTATTTATTGCAACCAAGTCACATTATTAACGATTTCACCTAAATATTATGCTCTAGAAACTTTTTTGTTTTTCTGAATGTTTTCTATAAATTGAATTTTCAACAAAAGGGTATTATGGACCCAAAATACCCAAATAAGGACATTTGGCCACAGGCCCCTAAATTTCATAAGAAATTTTGCATTTTTTGTTGATATTAGCCCAGCTGCTAATTACCTATCCAACGCTGTGTTAAAATCTGGATAAAAGTATAAGAAACTATAATTACTTGAAATTAAGTCAAGTAGAGCCATATAATACAACAGAATATGGCTTTTTTAGTACATTATTTTATTGATAATATGAGGAGTTCAGCTTCCAAGTTTGGTCAATTTCTGGCATACTAAAATTAGGTGTTCTTTAGATCCGCTTCACCTCTGTCAAAAAGTCAGGTAATTTTGGAAATGAGAGAGCGAGACCTTTCATTTGAGACTAAAATTGGATGAGTTTGACCATTTTGAAGTTTTGAGAGTGACCTCCTTATATTAGTAGTTGTGTCCTTGTACACTATGGTCAAGCAATATTTTACAATTTCAAGCATATTTATCTTATTGAATTCTAAAAGAAGTAATGAAACTAAGCATTTTTATATTAAATCTAGTGTCCCTAATTTGCTATTTTTTTATCTCAAAATTGTAATTAAGATTCAAGTTAAAGAATTATCCTTATCTAAAAATATACCTTTTTATTACCATTCACATAAGCACTTTTCAATTTCAATTATTTCAAATTAATAAAAACTTCATGTAAATTGCTACTTTAAAAACTTTGATGTTAAAAATTTATCCATCCAATGTAAACGACGTGCCTCGTGAGAAACTGTAATGGCGGATAATATAAGATGAGTTTACAAATTCATAACATTTTAAACAAAGTATTCGAAAGTGGCGCGCTTTTTTTGATAGTCTGAAATCTCGCCTACAAAGTTGCAATTCTCCCCTATAAAGTAGGAATTCTATCCGAAGTGGTCAGAAATCTATCTCATTTTGCGCGTAAATCTATTCGTCCATAAAGGTGTTAGTATTGATACTACTTTCTGTTCCATTAAGTAAATATTCATTTTCTGTGATATCTAAATCGCTACCAACTTCTTTAAAATATATATCAAGAGTCTTCCATGTCACTAGATACCATTTTTCCCGTTTGTACGAGAGTTATAACATTATTCATTGGACTTTTATCTGAAAAAGGGGTTTTAATGTTTTCCAAAACTTTTTGTTATCTTTTATAGAATTCACTTTTAAAATTTTGAAAAACTTTTGTCTTTCCTTTTTATAAAGTCTACTGGTAAAGTTTTCAACAGTTCACTGTGTATTTAAAAACTTTGTTTTAAGCTTTGATCTTTTCATAATTGCTTTTCTAAGATTTTTACTGATATAATTTGAATGATTATGTCGAAATAGCTTTCTTTTTTATGGGTGCGTGATTGTCAAGAAAATTGTTTTCAAAGATAAGATAGTGCTATATCAGCATTATCTGTCGGTTTTGAGCAACTTATGAAAAAACCTACTTGAATAACAAAATACTTACAAAAGTCTATTTACATTACCAACTTCAAGTGACCACGGCATGGTTGTTTGTATCAGAAATATAAACCATGAAAAACGCAAATCGAGAATAATTAAATGTCGAAATTTTACAAGTTTTGAAAAATTTCACCTGATAAACTCGTTAAATAACCTTTCTTCGGAAAATTTTTCAAAGAAAAAGGCTTCAACGTTGCTCTTAAAGTTTTTCAAACAGCTCTTTTAATAATAAATAATACACACACTTCGTTGATAGCAAAAACTGTCAAAGGAAAAACTTTTCCCTGGCTAACACCAGAAATCAAAGCCCAAGTAAACGAGAAGGATAAAAAATACGCAAAGCTCGCAAAGAAGAAACTGAATAGAACTGGGACATCTACAAATGACTACGAAACCAATGTACATTGAAATTTTGAAAGACCATTACTGTTCCAACTTACTTGACGTAAATAAAAACAACACAAAGAAGTTCTGCAAGACTTTGAAATCCCTTTTGCCTAACAACTCAAACAAATAAAAGTGTACAAACTTAATGATTGAAGACCCAGTAAAAATTCTTTTTATTACTTTACCAACTTCGCCTGGAAACCGCCAAAATTACTGCCATCAAAGACAAACAAATTTTTTAGGTTCATAGATATTTCGAAATACTTTGCAGAAAAAAAAAACTCAAATGCCTGAAGATAGACAAGGTCGCAAGATCAGATGATATATCACCGCTTCTGCTAAAAGTCTGTGCTAAAGAAATCCCTAAGCCAATATAATTCACAATAGATTTTTCATAAAGAAAATCTATTGATCCAACAGAATCGAAGAAGGCAAAAATCACTCCAATTCACAAGTCAGGCACAACGAAAAATTTTAATAACTTACGTTTGATCTTTTGTTCAGGGCAAATGCTGTAATAAAATTTTAAACCTAGCTATTATTACTTTTTTTTTAAATATAGTGAAAAGAAGCGCTAGGCAACCGTTATGAGACAGAAATTCAATTTCCGTTTAACTTAATTAATTAGGTAATTTATGTTCCATTGTTCAGGAAAAGCATAATTTTTCATGTTTGTAAAATAAAACAAATTTTCTTGTCAGACTGAGATGGTATTGATTATGACATTAATCATGAGGTTAATCTCAAAAGATGTATTATTTAATTGAAACCCAAGTCCTATACTATAACGTTTTTTTTTCCAGAAATTTGCATTGACAACTTCTTCAGAAACTCCCGAGATTACTTAAGAACAAATCAAAATTATTTCAATATGCTGAATAGAAAATAGTCTTTGTTGTTAAAGGTTAAAAATATTTTAATGCTCTCACAAAACTTGTTGAAAAAATTCATCTGTTTTTAAGAGTTAATTCAGATGCTTCAAATATCAGCTTATAATCGGTTCCTCGAAGCTGTTTTGCGATCGATGCATCCCAATTTTTATTCATATCTTCTTCAAAATGATTCTTCCAATCCCCAATTATTCCTTTCCTAACGAATCCTTCGCCACTGCTATCAGGAGGTACAATTTTGCTTTGGTTAAAAAATGTGTTTTTGCGAACATTTTCAATATCAGCACAATTCAGTAACGTTTCCATTTTCGAATTTGGTAAACAATACCCTGGTCCAAGCAAAAATGAAACTAGTTTGGTAACTTCACCTCTCAAATCAACTTTCATTTGCTCATACGTTGTAAAATACATGTTTGTGTTGTTTCTTTTTTCCCTAGCCTCTAAAATGTGCGGAATGAATGGACTGTAGAAGGTTTCGTTGTTGAGAAAACATGCTGCGAAAAGCTTACAATCCTTCTTCATCTGTGGGAATATCTTCATCAAATGATAGTAATGTGAGACTGCATCGTCTTTCATATTTCGCGCATCACATATTACCTTACATGTCTCTAAAGTATTTTCAGGCAGTAATCTTAACGGTAACTGACTCTTAATTATTCTTGGTCTAGATAATCTTCTTGAATATTCCATAGAATTGTTATGGTACCAAAGGGCGGTTTCTTCGCTTTGAGGAATGCCTTCAGGGTAAACGTCAATATCTCCATGCACTTTGTATAATGACTCATATTCGAGAAACGGAACTCGAAAAAACAGATCTGTTTTCGATTTTTCGATATTTACGTCATTCATTATGAGGTAAGTTATTTCTTGCGTCCAGGTAGTTCCTACCTTTGGTGGTGTAACTATCCATATATCATCTTCATAAATCTCAAAATTTTTGATTTTTTCAAGCTCTCTCGCATGCGGAAAAATCCAATTTCCTGGTTTCACCTTACTTAAAATGAGACATCCTTTCCTGACTCGCTGCTGGAAGGTCTTTTTTTATAAAAATTTCTACTCATCATTAAAAAAATTCTAGTGTACAACTGAACAAGCTGTACTTTTAATATTAGTGTACAAATGAACAAGCTGTACTTTTAATATCTCTTTTTATATCTCTTTTTACAACTGAATAAATTGTTTTTGTGATCTTTTTATATTGAGTCATACATTAAAACATAAAAAATAAAACAATTTTAAAAGTTATTTAATCTTAATATAAACACTACCACCAAACACGGTTATTGAAATTCG
Organism: Euphysa ruthae; assembly: GCA_035046665.1. Lineage (NCBI taxonomy): Eukaryota > Metazoa > Cnidaria > Hydrozoa > Anthoathecata > Corymorphidae > Euphysa > Euphysa ruthae. The sequence continues at coordinate 26,790 of JAUZNK010001240.1, forward strand.
AAATTTAACAATAAACATTAAGGCAGCAGGCCTATGAACAAACTATTTTAAACATTCGACAACTATGAGATCTAATTTTTTTTGCATAATATCAAAATGGAAAGCATTGTTCCAAAAAAGACGTATTTACGTCCATAACTCGGGAATATTAATAAAATTAAGGCAAAATTCTATAATAATTCGAGACAAAATATGTCAGTTTTACAACATGAGCAACACCACACATTTGGAGGATAGCTACGTAGTGATAATAAGATACCTTTCCTAAAGGATTTTTTCATTGCTTTGCTTTTTCCAAAAATTGTGTTTGAAGGCTTGAAAAATAACATTTGTGTTATCAGCGCAATTATTTAAACTTCTAAGTAAATCGAAAATCTTATGGTTATTAAAGGGATTATATAAAGATTAGGAAGTGATTCTGGAAATTTCAGCAAACAGACTTGTTCCAATTTTGAAATATCTTGTTTCAAAATTGTAAAAAACTTGCAAACTTTTATTTTTCGCTTGATTTCCTCTTCATTTTTGCCACACACACGCATACACACACACACACACGGTTTCTTTGAAAATTTGTTTTTAGTAGTCTCCTTTTATACTAATCCAGAGTAGTGTAAAACTACTCGAGTACTTTTACTACCGCCATTGTATAGTATCACAGCTGAATTTATTGAAAACTGAAATGATCTTTTACTGAAAATACGCTCTTTGAACGACGAGTCCAAACAATCGAATTGAACGCTTCTTTTGTGTTTAGAGTAATTTATAGGAGATTTATCATCTGATTAACTCTTGGAATAAGCTTGTAACATATTTGAAAAGGTAAGTTGATGTTTTTTTAAAGATTGTATAAATATGATTGACAGTGTATACAAAGGGAGGACTTTTTTAGTCTGTTTCTTGCATTAAATTAAGTAATAACCGTTGCTACGGCGTTTCTAAAGGCGAAATTCAACATTTAGTTAACATGATACATTATTGAAAGCAACATATAATTCTTCGTAAAATGGGCTGAAAAAAAATATTTTTCAAAGTTTGATGAAGCATCGCTTTTTCCTGCGCTCGCAATATAAAAACAGAAAATGCCTTTAAAAATACCTTGTATTTAGTTGTTCCACTTTCCTGGTTTTTAAAATGGAGGTGTTAGAGAAGAAGTTCATTGATGAGGAAGCCAGAATTGGTGAAAATTTACTTAGATAAATTCATGAAGAGGGAAAGGATATTTTTATCTTTATATTTAACCTAAATGTTAATATTTTATGTTAATATTTTAGACAGAAACAACAACTATATTATAGACGTAAGGAATGCCAATCACAATAATCTTTTAAGAAATAAAGAGTTCATAAC
>JAUZNK010001241.1:0-11770 GCA_035046665.1 Euphysa ruthae
GGAGATCTATGAGGATCATTCCAGTGTGACATCCCTTTTCAAAACCTTTTGTAATTCTGTCATGAAGATATGACAAAAGTGTGTCTGTCGAAAAACCTTTTCGAAATCCAGATTGAAATTTATATATAATGTTTTCATTTGCAATAAATTCTCTAGTTTGACCTTCAATTACTTTTTCAAAAATCTTGTATGCAATTGATAATAACGATGTGGGTTTATTATTTGTTATTTAAGATTTATTATTTGTGTGAGTGGTCTCAAAATAGAAGCACATCCGTCCTTGAAGAACATAGATGCTATTTCATCAAACCCTGGTAACTTATTTAGTTCTAAATCATTAATTATGTTTTTAAAAACATCCTCATTGACCCTTGAGAATTCAAATGTGGCATTATCTCATAATGAGGAATTATCTGATAATGAGGGATCATCTGATAATGAGGGATCATCTGATAATGAGGGATTATCTGATAATGAGGAATTATCTGATAATTAGGATTTATCTGATAATGAGGAATTATCTGATAATGAGGATTTATCTGGTAATGAGGGATTATCTGATAATGAGGGATCATCTGATAATGAGGATTTATCTGATAATGAGGGATTATCTGATAATGAGGGATCATCTGATAATGGGGATTTATCTGATAATGAGGGATCATCTGATAATAAGGATTTATCTGATAATAAGAGATCATCTGATAATGAGGATTTATCTGATAATGAGGAATTATCTGATAATGAGGAATTAAACAAGCTAATGGATATGAAATTTTTAAAAATTATTAAATCATAAAAAAGTATAAATATTCTTACATTATAAACATAAATATATCATTTTAATTTCTTTTACACCTTTAGAAGTTAAGAAGGATAGATTTAAATTAAATAAATTTACTTTTTCTTGTGAATTACAATCATTTGAGAAAACCATAAAAAGAATTGTTTTAAACAAATATTTTTGCAACTTAAAATGTTAACAACGGTTAACATTTTTGTTACGGTTTTGTTTCTTCCATCGCGTTTTTGTGTTTAAAAGGAAAGTAAAACCCATGGTTTCAAAAACTAAAGAAAAATATAATCTATTTTAACTCCGTGTGCATGCTTTTATGAAAAAAATGTGTTGTTTTGATTAGTGAATGCCTACCAGAAGTTCATAAAATGCGTTAAAAATTTCAGTAGAACTGTAGTAATCCCTCAAAAGTAGTTTATCAAGCTATTGTTATTCAATTGACTGTAAAGAATGTGTAGAATGCATTAATTTTGTTTTAGATTTATCCATATTTACAATAGAAGGGATAAAGTTGACCCACGATCATAAAAAGTAAGTTTTTTTAGGGTGTTACCACAGCATCCTTGTGTTATTCGGGGAGTTGCTACCACATTTTCGAATTTATCCTAACTCATTCACTCAATGGAAAACACCAAAGTTCGGTCCATAAGCCCATAAGCGATAAAGCTTCTAAGAAAATCATGAATTTCTTTCTAACATAGCAAAATTGCCGCTTTCAAAATGGTCGTTTTGTGATATCTAGTTTCAGTTAAAAAGAAATAAATCTTTTTAATTAAAAAGATATAAAACGCATGTCATGAGTTATAAAATTTTATTGAGCGACATTTCAGGAGTCATGCTGCTCCTATCATCAGGCTAGTTACAATTTAAATTTTTAAGGTTTTTATAAGAATAGCGTAGGCTCGAAATCAAGTGTTTTAGAATGGCGTTTTATATCTTTTTAATTATTAATACCTGAGTTGACAAACACAAATATTTTTGAACATTTTTTTAAGTTTCTACCATATACTGAAAGCTCCAAATCAAATCCTCTCAAATTTAACACGCTTTTTTTTCGCTAACCTTTCATTATGTCTTAAAATTTCTAGAAAAAACTTAAATCGATTGAATCACTTTGTGATTTTTTGCTCCAAGTTTATAATGCATATACACAAGATGTGTTGTTTTAAAGCAATCTTATGCCATTCTTACGCCATTGCTTTTAAATTTGCATTAACTGAGTCTGATTTAAAAAAAGCAAAGCAGTGTACATAGTTACATAATTCTAGTTATATATTTTCCTAGTTTGTTTTTCATTGAAATCTCTAATAAATTTTGGTAATTCAAAAAGGATGTAAAAGGGTAGTCTAAAAACGATGTGTTTTGTTAAATATATGAAATTACCACCACTTCAATGAAAAAAGGACCAAAGTATTAATTTCATTGAAATTTATTAGCATTTATTCATCTATTTGTTCGTTATTTATTCGTTATTTATTCATGTTATTATTTTGATGGTTTGCTAATAGCTAATCTGTTTTTTTAGACATGCAGCTGATTTAAAAGGTAAATCATCTCCCAGCCATTTCGTTTGACATTGAAGTGCTCAATGTAACTACTGCTTTACTAGTTCATGTTTAGCTGATATATAAGTTTTGGATAATCAATGTCGTTCTTTTTAAGTTGTTGTGCCATCTGGGCCGCATCCTTTGGTGTGTTGAAACTATATATAAGCGCTATCGAGTATATTTTGTAATGTGTCTAGTGATAACATTTTAATAAGCTGCTATGAATTCACATTTAGGAGACTTTAAACAAAGAATCCTGTCGTGATCTAATAATTTTAAAGTTGTGTTCTGATAGATTCAATGATGCGTCTTTTTGAGAATAGCAGGTGGATATATTTCTGTGACGGAATTCATGCAAAATTCTTATAACTAAAAGCTAGAAATAACCCAAAGCACGTACAAGTTGAATTAGAAATTTTATTTACAGCGTTTTCTTTAGCAATGTGAAAATAAGTTTCGCGATTCACGCTCTTGGTGTTAGTAGCTTTAATCTAAAAGTAGACGTTGTTTTATCTAAGATTTAAATTTGAACATTTTTTCACAACTTGCAATTTTTGTAGAGAAATTAAATATGCTAAAATCCATAATTTGAGACTTTCTCAATTAGTTATTGTGATGTAGCTACATCTGACATGGTATAACGCGTAACATAAAAAAGAAAGAATTGAGACACGTTTTATTTAGGTTGGTTTATATATAAGGTTCTCATTGAATCAAGACTTAGAGTGGACTTTTGAACAGGAAGGTCGGTTATCAGATTGTTTGCCAACCAGTATACCTATTTAGAGGAATTTTTATTTGGGGTTTTTTTTTTTAACTAAATATTGGAATCAAAATTCTCCAGCGGATTTTCGGGGGAACGTTGCTTAACTGAAAAAAACTACTTTCAGCTTAAACGTAAACTTTCGTGATGTCATTCGTACCAAATCTGCGAAAGTTTGTATCTCAAAGTTATACATTTAAATTAAAATAGAAAGTTTCGATTAAAATCATTTGTTGGTAATTATGTTTATAATTGACTGATATATGCATAAACGTGTATATTTTCTAAATTTTATTTATATCCAACTTTGGTTTATTTTAACGTTATATTTATTTTGTTATTTTGTGCTTAATTTCTGAAGGTAGTCAGCTGGTGAGAAATGTGCCCAAATTTTTGAATTTTGGAATCTTTTGTTTCATAGCTTTTCCTGTTCTGACAAAATTCCCGTGTGCCAACCATGTGGGTGTTAAAATTATTAATAGAAAATATTAATCCAGATATATTCGAGCCTAAATTTTTGACAAAACACTAGCGCGTGTTTGGAAAAAATTCCAAGGCTTTTAGATTACAAAAATAAAAATATTCTGTGGTGACTATTGTGGTAATTTGACCTCAATATGAGATTTTCTCTCTGGTTACACTTTATTTTAATTTTATTAACCTCGGCTGTGTCGAGGTTTGTGTGGGCTATTCTCAGTCAAAAATGAAAGAATGTCGATGGAAGAATTAAAATCATGACGGAAATCGTCATCGAAATTTGAATATTTAAAATTTTTTCCTTTTAAACATGGTGTGATTGCGTCAAACATGAGGTGATTGCATAAAATTTTGTTCGGTGGGAAGTCAAATTTTTTAGGTCAAATATGTGCTAAAGATGCTTGATTATTGTAACCTTTTCTTTAAGTTACATACCTCATTTGAAAATATCAATAAAAAAAGTAAAGACGATATCGAAAAGTTAAAATTATAATTTTAAAGTATATATTTTCTGCCATAGGCATTCCGTTCAATTTTATTTTAGTATATTATAAATTAGAAACTATAAATAGTTTTATTTGGTTGATGCGTTTACGTTTAAAAAACATGTTTTTATTCTGAAGTTACTAAGCCATATTGTAAATACAATATAAAATATAATGTACATCAGACCATATTTCTCATTTTTTTAAATTAATTGAAGCGGCACCTGCAGTATATATGCAGGGTGGCTGTTGTATTTGAACTTTAAAAACGTTAAACAAACTCTTTTTCCCACTCTATCCTTAAATTCTGGCTTCAGCATTATTCCGTGTGAGCAGATATAAAGATTATTTTAACATTGGAATGCGTTCTATCTGGCTAACATAAGCTTATTTCTTGTAAGGTCTAAGTTAATTTTTTGGCCTGAAATATATTTTATTCTATATATGTATATATATTTTTTTTTATTTTATATTATTTTTAATGACTAATAGTTTTCAGGTGTTAATGGATATTTCCCTTAGTAAATTCCCTATTATACATATGAACGAGCTCTTTTATGGAACCAAGTTCATCGTACACTTTAGATAAATAAAATTTTTGTGTTTTTAAATAATTACGATATTGACAAAATTTGGCGTTCAATTCTTTATTCCCATAAAAAACCTGTTTGTTCAAAATCACGTTTCAGTTTTCAAATTGACCTTAAGGCAATTTTTCCTTGGCATTGCCGCAAGTAAAAAGTATAATTGGCGTTTGATTTATTAGGCTTATTATTGTCAAGGTTACAGCGTTAAGGGACAGAGAGGTTATCTATAAATTGAAATTTTATGTGTTTTAAGAAATAGACCATGTTTTGTGATTTTAAATATAAAACTCGAATTTGAAGGAAAAAAAAACCCCCTGTTTAGTAGTGTATTTATTTAGGGAACGTATCTGATTGGTTTAGATGAATACATTGTTTTATATTTTTATATAATTATTAGCATATTTATTTCTCACATTTTTAATAAATGAACTTTACTCTAGAATTTATTTCTTTTTTTAAGTTAAATTGGACCACGCTTTAGACGATAACACTCCTTACATTTCCCTGTTTTAGGTTTGTTTTGGTATAAACGGGGTTGCCAGCAAATCTGTAGTTTGAAATCCCCTGAGCGTTTTCAAGTCACTTTTATATCCTGGTTTTTTATCTAAATTAACAGCAAATAAGCCTACTCGTGGATAAGCTTAAATTCTTAAAGAATGTGAGAAAAAAAGATTAAATGCAACGCTTCACTGTTCCACATTTCCAGAGCAAGTAAGTAATTTCATTTCTTCGAAATTGAAACTTTAAAAAAAATTAAACCAAAAGCAACAAATAGGAACATAAATGGATAAGTCATAGATTTATTACAGGCACAGCACTAGAAAAGCCTAGACATTTCCATAAAGAATAATATGAACTTAAAAGAATATACTTTAACTTAAATTCTAGGGAATAAAAATTCCTGATATTTTCCATTTTATCAATTTTTGTATTTTGGCTCTCAATTATATCCATAGTTGTAGTGTTGTTTCTATTACTGCTACTTATATCACTATTGCACCTGCTATTACGTCTACCTGTTGCTGCTATTTCTGCTAAGAGTTCTATAAATTCACTTATATTATTTCTTATTTTTTCCTTTTAGCATGCATGGTAAATAATATGATAAATTTACCGTTTAAATGATAAAAGTGACGACTAATGTTTGTGACGATGATTATGTTTAATGTGGTTTACACTAAGATGCAAAAATTATTTTTTTTATCAGTACAAAACTAAACTTCAATCAGAAGAATGAGGAAAATTTGGTCAGAAAACTTTTCATTAAGGCTCATATACCTTTATTATGCCTAATATCTCCTATACACATGTTGGGCACTTTCGATTTCAAACCAATTACGTCATCTCGGAAGTAATTCGACATACAAAGAAAATCATTTTTCCAAAATAAAAATTGAGTTTAAGCAAGTAATGGAAGCTGTCTCCTAGCCGGAAGGCTCTTAAAAACGGCTATATCCAATCCGTGACTGCTTGATATATTACGTAATATAAATATATACTTGTCAACTGTGTCCACACCATATTTTATATTTACATAGCCTGTAAATGTTGAAATATTTTTTGGAAAAATCGTTAGCTCACGTTGAGTCGAGTAAAGTACTGGTTGCTATAAGAAAATTAAAGGGATTTAATGGAAAGAGGGGTAAGAAAAATATAAACAAGAAAGACACTGTATCTAATTTAAATCCTTATACGTTGCCGTCCGCTCTTCTTCTGCTCTTGCTGTGAATTAATTACTCAAAGATAACCAAACAGAAAATGACCTGTCTATATCTCTTTCTGCACGTGAAGCTGAAGATATATTCCAACACCTACTAGCACTTCTAACCATCGGTATGTCCATTCCTTCTAGAAGTTTTTAGTTCGCTTTTGTGTCTGGAATGTGAATATTGTATGTTTTCATTCGGGGAACGATATAACATGAAACAAGGACTATCATCACCTATATTTAAAATGCTCTAATTGTTACATATTATTTGTCTCGCTAAACCAACTTCATTTTGGTTTTTATGATGCAGCGGCAAACATTAATATAGGTACAAATACATCAATTAATTAATCAATTAATATACACGAAGCTTAAAACTTAGAACGAGGAGCGTATGTGATGAGTGGAGCAACCGAAAGAAATAAAAAGCAAGTACCAAAAGCTGAGTCGCGGATGGATGAAATTTAAAAAGTATGATATCAGATTATACGTGAGAGAAAGTTGAAAAAAGTTGCAGTAGAAGAAGGTGATCTGCATGCAGTTGGTGGATTTTGTTTATATTTACTATTTATCAACTAGAATTTGTAGTTTATTTGCTTTTATGATTGATCATTAGTTGATCTTTTGTTGAAATTTTTCTTAAAGTACCTTTTTCTCAAGTTGCTTATTTTTGCACGCCATATCTCATGAACCGTTAAATATTTTTTCATGAAATTGAAACTGATTCCAACATGCATGCGCCTAATGAAAACATGCTCCGTCTGCGAGAAAGACACTTTATTTCTCAAATACAATCAACCGCAAAAAAACCAAGAGCCCGACGGAAGTACGTTAAATGTGCAAGAAAGGGAATCTGTCGTGATATGCGTTATTGGTGCAGGATGTCTGGTGTTAGTCTATGACTCGGTGAATGTTTTGAGGTGTACCACACCCTAAATGACATAAATATGTCGTTGGATATCCAAGTTACTTCACCAGAGAGTTATGAATCGAACTTGTTATTGGAAGATGAGAATGATACTTTTTTTTGAATTTCTTGTGTTTTCATTTTTTTTGACAATTATTGACTCATTTCTCTGTGTTATATTATTATATTTCTATGTGGTATATTTTTTTTCTTGATCTAAAAGACACTAAGCCTATTTAAAAATCCAGTTAGATGTGATAGTAATGACTTTCCACCAGTTTTTCATAAATAACTTTTTTGACCAAAAAAATGAAATTTTTGATTTTTAGAAGTTATTTCACAAAACCTTTGTTGAAAGAAGAAGTTTAATTTGAAGTTTTCTGTTTTAGTTTATTTGAAAGTAAATCTCTTCTTTCTAAGGCAATATATTAATATATATATATTTTTTTTTTTTTTTTCTCAACCTTACCTGGTTTTAAATTTATAACCAATAACATACTATAAGCTTGTGAGCGCGCGGTGGTTGAAACCCTAAAAATCAAGCGGATTCTAAACTCGCGAATGTTCATTTAATAATAATAATAACTGCCAGCTAACTTTATCAAAACTAGATTATTTGATAAAAAAAGAGCAGAAAACATTATAAGTGTAGCTGATGAAGTAACCTGAAGAATGCTAGAATTAAAACACGAGTTACTTAACTGAATCCGGCAATAAATTTAATGAAACTTTACGCGGCATGACTTGATAAATATCTGTTCAAAAAATGAACTATTGGTATAAAGGCTGTAATTCGTTCATTAAATTTATATCTTCATTCGAAAAACATTGAATCATTATATACAATAATCCAACATGGTAGAATGCAATTCCTGCATCGATCAATATTTTTATCATTATGTTTCCTAATATCTTTATAAAGCAGTAGACATGCATTTGATTCATTCAGATCTCATAGTCGTTGTATTAACATTAAAAAATAAAATTGGCACTTTATTCCATTTGTTGAAAACTGTTTGCGTAACCTAAATCTGAATATATCTATAAGCAAAGCATGATGATAAAGGAAACCATTAAAACTCTTTTGAAAGCAACTATCAAAAGAAGAAAACTCTTCAGCTGAGAAGTACGAAGTACATCTTTAATTAAGTAAAGATGAAATTGTCTTAAAAGAAGCAAAAAAAAAAATTCAATAAAAGCATTTTGGAAACTTGATGATTAATTATAACGCATATACCAATAGTATTTTATTTACGCACATGCGCTAACTGAACGATTAAAACCTAGTTTGTATAGAGCATTAATGTTCACTGATTTAATGTCGGGTTATTTAAAATAATTTGTAATCTAACTCTTAAATTTTCCCATGCTTTAAATGTCATTAATGTATATTTATTTTTTTAAATATACTGATAAGTCATTACAGTGACTATAATATATATATATATATATTTTTTTTTTTTTCGAAAAGTTCTGAAGGTAATTTTTTTGATTTTACTACATATCTACATCTCTGCACACATAAAGTTTCATGAACGCACAAGATATTGAAGGTTTGTAACTCCAAATCTCACTGCGCAAATTTTCCAACCACTCAAAAACTTATTTTGGTTGACAAGTCCGCGCAAACGCACGTGGACCAATATTACATTGCCTTTGTCTATAATGAGAGTATGGGTATAAAGCCATCCTCCAACATGTAAATTTGATCCGTAAAAATAGCTTCTCTAGTCACAACCTACTTAAATGTAACCTGATATTCTGCACTTTTAACAGGAAAAAAATAAGCCCATTAAAAATAAAAACAAATGGGAAGAAATTTTTATTATTCATTAAAAAAATTTTGTCACTTCCTTTGTTTTTTTTTTTATATAAAAAAAGTACTTTTATTTATTTATAAAAACAAGACCACCCTATTATAAAATTGGTATTTTTCTTTTATTGTAAAGAGCATGTTAGCAATGATAAGGTTTGCTTAAGATCTATATAGTCAGAACATGAAAATGGCTGCTTATATACGACTTCTACGAAATTTTCGATACTTCCGAAATATTTATGTTCTATGAGTTATTTTTGGCAACTCTTTCGTAATTAGAAATTGATTGATATTTTTCCCACATTGCAAGTAATTCTGTTTTCTTGTAATTTTCATCAGTGGCATTTCCCAAACTGTTATTGTGGTGAAAACGATTTGAAACTCCTTAGCGTACCAGCCATAATTTTTTTCATGGACAAATTGAATTAATTAATCTTCAAGGTTCTTTACCTTCAGTAACATTAATGTCATTATAAAAGGTGAGAAATCCAAATAATGGGAATAACAATTTCTTTGTTTAATTGATCATTTCTTATAATTTTTACTTGATAACTTAGATAGTAGAACATCTGACTCACAACCACAAGATCATGGGTTAAATCTGGGTATCGCTTACTCAGCGTAGGAATAGCACTTCGGTATGGTAAGTTTTATTCATATATGTTAGTTTGTAAACAGAGAATTCAACACGTTTCTGCAAATACTTCCAACATTAAACTGACATCATATGGCTTTTATTCATTACCAAGTTAGATGTCAGCAGCCTTTATAGCATCAATGCTACCAGCAGCTTCTTTTTCAAAGATGAAGATGCTAAGAAATGTCAAAAATATTTGTACGATTGAAAAAGAGGTTAGCACTGCAACATAACAAACTAGATAAGCTGAAACTGACAGATTTTTAAGGATCTTGATTGGCACGTGAATTACCTCCAAACTTTGAGCAGAATATTTCTATGTACAGTATTTATTTCTCCACTTTTTGATCCATCCTTAGCTCAATTTAAGCTTCTACAAAAAAGAGAAGCAGAACATCGCTTTTGTTATACCAAACATATTTTAAAATTATTTATAAAAAAAAAACTTGTTCAAGAGAATATCGAGAAAAATAGGATATTTATTTATATAAATAGAGTATCTAAATAAAGTAGTATTTATATAAATAAAGTAGTATCTATATAAATCTAAGCAGTATTGGAGGATTATCTTTTAAAGTATTTAATACTTTTTTAATGAAAAAAAAAGATTTATTTACAATTTTTAAAACACTCTAAAAGGGTAAGATTAACCGTTGTCAAGATAATTAATGTCGTCATCATCCTGAGTAACGTCGTCATATAAAGGCTCAATATTAGATATTTTATTTTTTTCGTTTGTTTCTGGGTTACTATGGGGACTCTGTCTGTAAAATGTTTCACCTGATTGTAAAGATCGTTTTGTGTTAAATGATCGTTGTTCTGTGTCCACACTACCTTGTTCTGCGTATTGAATGCTGCCCCATATTAGTTTTCGAATAGTGTCTTTTTTATTGTTACTATCAGACTGTAAATCCCTTGAAGCTATTGTGTCACTGCTTCTGCTTATATTATTATTTACGTCATCATTGCTTTCTATTACGACCGACGAGTTCATTTTTAAATTGAATTGTGATATTGATTCATAGTCATGGCTACCATTTAGCTCCTCTTCGTTTCTTTCTTCTTCCTCTTCCTGTACGCTTCCGAAAGTTCTCATACTAATACCGCTATCCGAACGACGTGGTGTGACTTTGTTGGAAATTTTTCGTAACTTATCATTTTGTTGTTCTAATGGTATGAAATTATTGCGTTTGTGTTCCATCACCCAAGAAGCTGTCGACTGGTTGTGTGATTCTTCGCTATTTAAAGATACATTTTCACCTTGACAAGAAATAGATTTTGATCTCATAGTATTTTTGAGGATTGACGATGTAGCAGAGGGAGAGGAAACTGAACGGTTCGATTTCTTTTTTTCGGTATATAGTTTTTTATCTTCTAAACTTGGAGATTTGGGGTCGGGCTCATAATCAACATTGGTTGTAATGTTTGACGCAACTTGCAACAGTGGTATAGTTGAGTTGTACTCGTCATTGAAGAAATCTAATGTTGATCCACGACCAGCTTTAGCATTTTCGTAACGGATCTAAATAAAGTTACGTAAATGCAAAACAAAGATCAAAAGCAAGTATCTCATTTATTCTCAGTTTTTTTTTCTTAATCGTATAATACATTGAGTAAAAATTACTGAATTCCTCCTAACTTTAATACCATTTTTTATTGCAATTTATTAAACTTTTGGCAATTTAATATATTTCGAAATTTTCATCATTAAATATTTTCTAAGAAATTTTTCAGATAAACTCATGCAACCCGGCATTCTGTTATTTTTTTTCTGTTTTAATCTTTTTGTATTTTATTCTATTTCTGTTTTAGTGTATAAGCAAATAGCAAACTTCCTCTAGTTTTAAGACTTATTTTACATCGTAAGAAATTTGGTCCAAGAGGCTTCCCTCAGTTGGAATTTATAATGCACACTTTTGTATACGTTGGCGTCAGATATTTTTATTCGGTTAAATTTTCCGGTTTTCTTCACTTCAAACTTTTTGACCGAAGAAATGGCTGGGATATTTTGATTATTGAATCTCAATTGAAAAGTTATGTATATATA
>JAUZNK010001252.1:0-11770 GCA_035046665.1 Euphysa ruthae
ATATATTTATGAATATGGTTCTATCCATTCATATTTATTTGTATAACAATTGTTTTATTTAAGAGAGACACTTTTGATTAGGTTTATACTCACATATAAAATGCCCTAGTAATAATGCTCTAATAATATTACAACCATTAAAATGATTGTAATATTACCCAAAAAATAACACCAGGACTCAACATGTTAAAAAAATCGTGAGAGATTTTGAGCCTGAAAACAAGGTTTTTCTTCATCTTTTTTTTTTTTTTTACAAAACAGAGGAAAATATTTGAAATAATTTTTGCTATCAATATTCTTTAAACACTTTTTCAAGATATTTGATATTTTTTTAAGTTTATCATTGGGTTTGGTTGATCTTTTGTGGAGTTGGTAAATGACTTTTTTCTTGGTTCATGTTTAAGTTTTTAAAATTTTGTTCTTCATCACAGGTGGCATCTTATCAACGCAATCTTGGTGACGAAAAAGCAAATATATGGAAGACTTCCATTATGGATGGCAACAAGAATTCATACACTTTCATGCTAAAAAATAACAACAGATTCTCCAATTTAATAATTGATTTCAAAAATGATCATCTTCAATGTATGTTTTGTTCATTTTAAAATAATATTCCCTTAGAAGTTTTAATTTGAGCTGATTGAACTCTCCTGTTTCAAGGTAGATTTATAACAAATCAGAAAACAAGCAGCTTTTAGTGAAACTTAAAAAAGCTTTCTTTTGTTTAAATATATAAATGAACTCCAGTACGAAGACATTGTTGTCATTTTTCATAATTTTTATTTTAAAGCCCAACCAAAACAAACAAGAAAGGCAAATGACAATAATGACTAAAATGAATGAGCATTACTTACTATATCACTCATTCCATTTAAAAACTTGTTAATTCTTAAATTTACCATTTTGGTTAATATTCAAATGATATTAATAGATTTCTCTTCAAAATTACACATCCAGTATTGTTTTCTTGTTTAGATTTTAATTTGTCCTACCAATTGGTTGAGTTTAGTTTTAATCCATAAAACTAAAAACTTGATTGAATTTGAAAGGCATTTTTCACAATATTCATAATCATTTCTTGTTTTTGCAGACTTAATTCCTTCTACTAATCATTCAAACTTTCTTAAAATCATATCTTGCAGCGTGGAAACACTTATATATATATATATATTATATTACTTAAAGAAGTTTTCATATTGTTTTTCAAACCAAGTAAATGTTTCGCTGGTATTTTAAAAGAATTTTTGCAATGACAATTATGCATATAGTCTTTTTAAACCTGTATGATATCATTCAAGATCGCAAGATTTGATTTTTCTGGGTAGGTCGTGTACACAATTTAGGCAACAATCTAAATTTCACGATATGATTATTCTATCGTGTGCTATTCAAAAATGAATGAAAGAAACAATTTTCTAATGAAAGAAACAAATACGATAATCAAGAAAAATAAATGAAAAGAAAAGAACTGTAAGATGTACTAGATATAGATTTTATATCAATTTTATAAAGTATCATTATTTTTATTCGAGAGGGAAACCAAATTAACTTTTATTAATTGTAATTAAATACAAAAACAGAAAAGACTTTTTTGATAAAAACGACAGTTATTTTCTTTTAAAAATTTGCTACTTTGTGTTATATTTCTGACGTCATCATTATTTTTTGTACATTTTCGGAATGCGCAGTAAATTTATAACTTCTGCGCAAATCTTAGTTGTGATATCACTTAAAAATGAAAATGTTTGAAAATCTATTCAGCACTATTATTAGATATTTATGTAAAGATCAAGATATACTGTATATTTTATTTAATTTGATAAATTTCAAGCTGCTTTGATTTGGAAAAACATTGGACTGAAGAAGAATGTGGTTTTGATTGAATAAACACTCACTCTTTAACTATATAACCATGTTAATCCTTTTATGGAGGATTTAAGGTGTTTATATTTGATTTATTTACATTTAGCTTCACCAAGTAGAGCTGAATTTCCCACCCAGTTGATCTTCACTACAAAAGACTTGACAGTAGAAAAAATCCAGGTCAAAATTGTTCCATTTGGCATGTTTATATTCGAAATTGACATAAACGAAATATACATAAAAATTGAAAATGGTAGCTCTTTAGAACACATAGCGACTATTCAACTTAACCAAGAAAATTTAATTAAATTCAAAATATTTGCAGGAAATCCTGCTTTTAAAAAACTGATGGAAGTATATTATGCTGACCGTCAGCATTTTGAGAAAAATTTATCAAACATACTTCAGCAGGCATTTAATAATATTTTTAAAATCCTGGAAGTCGAGAAAAAAGTTGCTAAAGATTTATCAGTTTCTCTACAAAAATCTATTTTTGTATATTTTTCTAATTTATCTTGCAATGGAAGAGATGTCTATGGAAAAACCCTTGAAGGGGTTTTAACAAAAGATATGATTTCTGATATTTTGTTAAAGATATTTTACTTACCATATTCCAAATTTGCAATTGATGTATTTTCAAATACAACTGGAAAGTCAGATTCCATTGTGAACTTATCAGAATTATTTTCTGGAGATAAAGCAATAAAAAGTATTCTTGATGTCTTTCATACTCTAATAAAGCAGCTCAAAAGGAAAGCAAGAAGAAAAGAGCAAATCTCAAATAGTAAAGACATGAAGCTATTTGAACAAGAATTCTTGAATCACATAGAAGATTTAATCGATATGATCCAATCTTTGTATACATCAGCTGACAGTGAGTTAGTAAAAAAGAAAATTTCTTTATTTACAAAACATCTTCCTATAAAAAATAAAATGAAGTTCCAGTCAATTATTATGAACTTTTTGAAGGAACTAAAGAGTTACAGATATGATCCAGCTAACAATTTTTATGAAAATTTTATAGTATTATTTGATAAAATACAGCGAACAAAAATTGAAGAAATTTTGTTTTTGGATTATGATTTAATCTTAGTTAAAAACCTTCTTTCTAAAAGTGAGCTTCCACAGGACATAATTTCTGCTCTGAAAATATTCAACACAAACTCTGACTATTTAAGCCTGGTTAAAAAGTTATTATTCCATGCTATGAAAAAATTTAAAATTCAAGGAGATCATGCTTTTCATGCTAATGCTATGCTAGATTCAAGAACTATAGAGGAACTATTATTCAAGTTTTCTAACCTGGTTGTCAAAAAGAGTAGTCTCTCTGAAAAAGATAAGAGATTATTTATTGCATATTCTAAAACAAGAAATGCTAAAGTCTTTTGGTCAGAAATAAAAATAAGTTTAACCAGATTGAAAGTACCAGTAGACATTATAAACATGTTATTCAAGATAATACAAAACAATGATTTAGAATTCAAAGATATGCCCAAACTTTTTTCAAAACCGTATTTACCTCACTTGCTTAAACAACTTATTGGAAATACTAAAAATAGTAGTTTTGTTGTCAATATATTGAATTTGGTGCTAGAAAAAGACAGTAAATATTTGGATACTTTAAAGGTGATATTATCTAAAAATTTACCAATCAATACAAAATTTCTGAAAATGTATAAATTTGTAATCTCATTCCTGAAAATAAAAGGTAGCAAAGTTTCTGTTGTAGAAAGACTTGCTATGAAATTTATTGAATTACTTCTGTTAGACAATGAAGAGATCCCTGGTGCTCTGAAGAGTTTAGTCATTAATTATCATCACGATTGGAAGAAATTTTTGATAAAAAATTTACCTCCTAGATGGGTGAACCATCTGAAAGACCTGATATCAAGTATTGAAAATAGACTGAATGCTATTGATGTAGATGCAATCAGATCAAATTCCACTGATGAATTTGTTTTAATTGCTCAGCTTGTCTATGACGATGTCACCAACTTTGCTGATGCAAATTTGTATGATTTTATCAAAGAAGATATGATTATGTATTTGAAATTAGCTTTTTCTCACTTTGCATCTGATGGGGGAAATGAAACAAGTTATGAAAGGTTTGTTCTTATTATTTCTCTTTCATGAAATAATTTTTGACATTGAATGGTAACAAGCAAATAACACCTAATATCTAATAATTCTTTTTAAAATGAAAAAAAAATCGTAGCAATAATATGTGTGTGTGTGCGTGCGTGTGTGTGTGTGTGTGTGTGTGCGTCTGAACCCCTTTTCATGTGTTTTTCATAGATATCATTTTCAATTCTTCCTTCAAATTTTGTTCTTTGTGATTTTCACATTGTTTAAAGTTAATTTATAACCATAGAAGAATAAAAATATGCCGATGTGATTATATGCAAAATTATATTTACTTATCATAACTTAAGATAGGATTAAGACTGCATAATTTAAAAAAATTTAGTATCTATACTTATAGTTTATATATATGTTTTCTATTTTCACCACTCAAGAGTCTAAAAAGAGATACAAAATTTTCCATTCCTTTGATCCAAATTTTAATAAGATTTTAATGGATAAACAATATCATGATTTAAATTTAATGATTTAGATTTAAACAGGATACAAACAGCAAGTTAATGTTCCTCATTCGACTTCTTGGTCAATTTTCAAATGATAATATGAATCCATTTATGCAAAGATTTGTTAGCGATGGTTATGTTGACTACTACAAAATCTATCAATCGTTGTGGCAAGACTTGTTAACAAATGATTCTAACATTAAATTCATTGATGAACTGTTAAATGGTGTAGAAAAACGTGCTCTGTTTGAGTTACAAAAGTTCACTGCGAATTATACTGTGATTGGTACCATTAATAATTTATTTTTTTATGTTAAATCATTAAATTACTCTGATTTAAATGCTATGATGAGTAGTTATAGCAGATTGGATGTTGGGCAGTTTAGAAATATCACATATTCAGCGCTGATTCAGCATATTAAAATTTTATTAGAAGACATTGGAGAAATTGAAAATGGAGAATATACAATTGATGACATTGTACATCAACATTTACCTAAATTTATGACTTCCACAGGTAAAACATTGAATACGATGAATACTTTAATATTACGGCATGTTTTGCAGCTTAAGAATGGACGGGAAAAGGGCTTGGCTGTTTTTAATATTGTTCAAGGATATCTAAAACGGCAGGATAAAAACAAGTTGGTACAGTTTATTTTGGAATTGCTTGTTCCAGGTATTGATGGAGTTTTTTCACTGATTGATGTCAATCACCCTGGATTTTGGCAAGCAGCTAGCAAAGAAGAGAGGTGTACAGAAGTGTTTATGAACCAATATTGGAAGAAACATGCCCAGCTTGTTAATTCACCAGATTTTATTCCTGTAAATTTTCCTGATATTGATAATGATGCCAAAGAATGGATGAAGCAATATATAAATTCTTCACAATGTGATTTTATTAATTTAATTGCAGATTTTAGCAAAGTGAATAGAGGTGGCGAATTTTTGTTTGAACTGTCAAATAGAATGCAAGATATTTTTTTGAAAATGATCAATGAAAATATTGCTGACGCTATGGATTATGCTTATAAGGTAAACATATTAGAGCTTATAAGTTTTCTCTGTGTATTGTATTTTGATATAGAAACCCGTCTAAGAGTTCCGCTCACACATGCAATATAGATTAAACTTTTTCACAAGATATGCCAGTAGTAGTTCTATAGTATTCTAGTATCATATTTGATTGATCTTTGTTATATTTCAAATTTTTTCTGATCATGCATAAAATTATCTTGAATCTGATTGGTTGAGAGGCAATGCATACATGCAATATACTACGAAAAAATACACTATAAATAAGTTAAAATAATTTTTCAAAGATATTAGGATATAAGAGAAATGTAACTATGCTAGCCATCCTAACAATGAGCGACCTTTTTGTTTGGCTGTTATTTTATTACTAATATTAAACTAACCATCTCACCAAATCTATTTGGTATACCTCTACTTGTTTCTTCTAATTTGGCATAAATATGAAAACTTTTAAATAGCTCTAAGTGTATTGAATTTGCTTATATGCGCAGTAAATTCTGAAAGTGATTATAAAATCACTGATTTTCCAACTGTTTTGATTTCTGTAAATTTTTTATCTAAAAGTTGTAGTTTACATTGGCGCATAATAAATCATATGAGCACTACCGCTTTTTTTTCTTCAACGTTACTTAGTTGGTTTAGTTTGGCTTAGTTTTCTCCTATGGGGTTTATTCTGTCCTGAAGTTTAGAAAAAATGATAAAGCAAACTTGGAACCCACTCCTTGAATTTTGAAGTTATTAATGAAATTCTGTTTACAATTCTGAAACTTAAAATTGCCTTAACAAATGTAATCAGAAATGACATAAGTTGTAAAATGACAAAATTTACTTGAATATCATTCGTTTTTTATTCTGTATTTTTCAAGATTCATTACCAACTTATGGTAATGAATAATAATAATAATAATAATCAGCACTTTAGTAGTTTTTATAGTAATTTTATTCTAGATTGAAAGACTACTGCTGATAGCAAAAAAATACAAAAGGAACTCAAATTCTTATCATGCCTTAAAAAAGGTTGTGTTTGGTGTTGCATCTCATATATTATCCACCTTAAAAGACTTAGATCTCTATAAACAGCTTCGAAGAGTGATTCGTCATTCAGTTGACATAGATGCCCTTGACTTACAATCTATGATAAAAAAGTTTATAACAAAGATACTGCAACGTGTTGTGCCAAAGGTATCGCTTGATAGTATGAACAACATTATTAAAAATAATCTTCCCCCTGCTGTAAAATTGACTAAAAAGCATTTAAGAAATATTACTTTATTGATTTTGCAAAGTATTGACCAAATTAAAACCCTTAAAACTGATCTGGATTTCATTCAAAATCCAGCTGGCTACATGGAAAAGTTACCAAGATCAGCCTTCCATCAGTTTAAAAATCAGTTTTTGTTAAAGAATAAGAAAGAAATTATCCATCGCTTGTATTCTGTTGAAAGAAATCTCCGAAAATTATTTTTACAATCTAAAGAAGAAGTCAAGAAGTATACATCTTTATCTAAAAATACTTTTACTAAACTAGGGAATTCAATTGATGACATATCCGATGATTTTTCATCGCTTTTGTCAAAGCAAACTAAAATTTTTGACAAAGAGTTAAAATCGTTAGCTGTAATATCAAAAAATGATGAAAAGATTTCGGATAAACTAAATTCACTGACTGTTTCTACACGCAACTACAAGGAAAAAATTTTAATCTTACAAAAAAAATTTATAAATGAGATGAAGTATAATATAACCAATAGCCTTGAAAGGAATTCGTTTTTTCAAAGTAATGATCTTAAACTACTTTTAAAGGACAAGAATATAGAGGGCTTGAGAAAGTTGTTCGAGTATATTCAAAGGGATTTAAGAGATATGACAACTAAAATAATTTACCCAGAAATTGTTTATGCAACATTGTACATTGATGCCACTGTTTGTCACGCAAAAACAAACATTTCTCGCTTTTATAAGGTTGAAAAGGAGTTTCATACAATTTCTTGGACTCAACATGGGCTAAACAAACAAATAAAGATTTTAAGGAGAAGTTTTGAGAAGTTCATGAAATCAATGGTATGTCTATTCCTACTTTAACATTCTATAAATTTTTTTATTTTTTGGCTTATTAATATTATATAATATAATATACTGTTTTTGTTTATTTTTTTTTTTTTCAGCAATGTTATTACTATGAGAATCCATTGCTATTAAATTTCAAATTATCATATAAAGACATTGAAGAAAATATGAAGCACTTATTTACCGAAAGATTCACAAAAATGTTGAATAGTGTTGATTCTATAATAAAGAATCATTCTAACAGTGCTGTACGATACTATGAAATTGCAAAACCATACGTTGATCAGAAACCGGACCTGATTGTAAAAAATACATTAGCAAGATATCAGAAGTATATAAAAGGTGTTGCACTAAAGGTCAACAAAGCTATAACAATTGTTCCTCCAAATAATTTTGAGAAGCCAGTTAGATTTTTAAGTTATGTCTTTAGTAAAGAACGAAGCATAATCTTCAAACCTGTTTCCAGTAAGTACCTGTTGTGATACTTTTGGCATATATACATTCCAATGTGTAGTTGGAGAAGTACCTTTATTTTACTTGAATAACTAAGTTGACAAAATAGTAAAATTTTATAACTTATGCTGTTATTTCCATGGTTGTTTTAGATTGGCATGAATTTTTCGTTTCAAACAAATTCTAGTTAAATAATTTTTGAGAAATATTTTTTCTTCAAAAATGCCACAAATTTTCAATGTTTCTTTGTCTATAGAACATATAATATACATATATTGATATATTTCACAGGCAATGAATTAATATTTTTTCCTTATTGAGCACCATTATGATTACAAATATACATTTCAAGGACTTTGACAGTCATGATTTCATGTAAAATAATAAAACGTTTGATTTTTTTAAGAACAATGCAAACAAATTTAACTTGGGTTTTTCTAAACTCATCGCTTTTTCATTATAAAATTACCATGTCAGCTTAAAATTTGAGTGAATTATTTTATGAGCAAGATTTGGACATTTTGGATTTTCTTTAAATTCTAAAAAAAAAATATATATAAATTTTGTATATGGATAAAATGTAGATGGCTTGAGTTTACCTCCACTTTTAACAACTCTTTGAAATAACTTTTCAAGACAGGTTGAAGGATAACGAATACAATTTAGTGTGATAATAATATTATGAATAAGCAATATATCAGTACAATGAAAACTGTTTGTCGCTACATTGTTTAATACTCCAGTTAGGTTACTTCATTTTAGATGAGATGAAATATTGACCAGCTGCCTTTATTTCTTGTTTCCGGTTCCTCAGCTGAAAATTTTCCTGATAAAGTTTTTTCTTGTTTGTTTCATTTTTAGAATTTTTTATTCCTGGGGCCCACACTATTATTTAGGTTGAAATTTTTGTTTAAAAATCATGTAAGGAAATATTTTGATTTCTTGTTAATCACAATAATCTCAATATAAATTAACTTTATAGGGACTGCATATCTTTTTAAGAAAAGTTTAATAACTTTTGATGGCAAAGCAGTGTTTTTACCTGCTGACATGAGTGGATGTACATATTTGCTTACGAAGGAGTTTACTAGAAATACCTTCACTGTATATATAAAAGATAGTCATTTGTACATCAAGTTGCAAGATGGCTCAGTTAGAATTGAAATGAGCAATCATAAAAAGGTAAAAATTTTTTATCTTTATTGCTGCTTCATGTAAGAAGCATTTTTTTAAAATCTGAGGCCTGTGACCAGAGCTAACATGCTTTTCTTACTCCTCTCACCTCTACCGACCCCCTAAATTTGTTGCAAAGATAAATTCAATTTTGTAAAATAGGATTAGTTTTTAGAATACTCAAACTAAGGAAAAAATCAAAAGCCATCTATAATAGAATTTACAAAGTAAGGATCGGTTAAGGTTACATGAAAAATTTCTAGGTTTTTTTTTTCTACTGACTATAAATCTAAAAGGGCACTTTTAGATTAAATGTACTGAAAATTGTATCAAAGTAGGGTGAAATTTGACTGATGAAGAGGCAACTTGTGACAACAGCCTAAGATAAAATTTGACTGAGAGAGGTAAGTTGTGACAACACAGCCTAAGATAAAATTTGACTGAGGGAGAGGCAATTTGTGACAACACAGCCTAAGATAAAATTTGACTGAGAGAGAAATTTCCTCAAAGTTGTTATCATTGGTAAATCATTTTGAAGAAGTTGTGATTTTGATTGTGAAGAAGATTTATTCCATAATAATTTGCAATGAATTACTTGAAATTTATAAACTTTCAGTTATTTTTGTATTTGCAGTGATATGGATTAAAGTAATAGAAATAAATTTAAATAACAATATTTAACAAAATTTATATAACAACAAGTGTAATTATATTAAAACCTTAAGCAAGTTGTTCAAAGTTTTTCATTTACCATTATGTCACTATGTCACAGTTTATTGAGTTTTAATTCAAGTTTTTGCCCATATCAACAAAGCAGTGATAGTTCTTTTTGCAGTTTTTTAAAATTAAGGCACAAAGCTTCTTGAAATTCTTGTTTGTTCACAAAATAACCTTATTGGCTAGTGGTAGGTGACTTAAACTGTTACTTGCTTAGACTGATTTGTTTGCTTAAAGTATGGTTACACAAAATAAATTTAACTTTTGAGATTCTTTCTTGCAGTTTCGGATTTTTTAAGTAACTTTTTTAATGAACCTCTAAAAGAACTTAGCCCTAATTCATCATTATAGCAACTAATGATGCAGTAGCTATTTTTGAAAATTAATAATATATTAAGGATTTCTCCAAAAAAATTTTTTATCCCTAGCCTGCCATTTTGATAACTAAATATCACAGTTTGATATCCTCCTTATAGATTAAAGTTGAAACAGCAAAAATTTTGTCGCAAATTCATGGAAAGGGTGGAGGGATTTTTCCATACATTACATAGGATGCAGTTCTTCATGAATAATTGTGTAGTGCGCAATGTGTGGCTTTAAACCGCTCACTAATTGAAGCACCTAAGTTCTCCTTTCTTTCTGTAGAGATTTTAAACAGTTCAATAACTTTTCAAAATGAGACACAATTTCTTCAAAATTATTTATAAATTTCTTGTGGTTTTTTAAAAGAAAGCTTCTAAAACTAAGGGTTTTTTTTGGGGACTTTTCCATCTCTTCTATGGAAAGTTTTTGTTTACACTTTAGTCAGATGCTAAGTGGAAGGTGGGCGAATAAATTTCTGAATCTCATGTAGGGTGTGACTTAGTCAGATTTGATTCTTTGAGGATGCTTTATTTTCTCCAACAAAAATAAGGAAAATGCATACCTTATTGAATTAAAAATTACTGTATCCACTTTATAGCAATTGCATCTATAAACTTCAACAGTGTTAGAGGAGACTTACATCAGAAAGCAGGTTCAAAAGCAACTTTAGGTCCACAATGATATTTGGCAAATGAAAAATTCGTCCTAAGGTTCAATGTAACTTTACCCTTTTAGTTATTTACTCATATAGATTTAATTGAAATTACAAACTTATTATCTGCAATTACTTTTGATTAGAATTTGTTAATTTTTATTGTCACCTTAGTTTTTAATTTTTTAATTTTTTTAACATAAGCCCATTATACAGATTCCTACCATTTATTCCTGATATCATTTTAAAAGGCGTGGAATGTCGCTAAATTTGCTCTGGACAATTACAGCTAGTTTATTTTCTCATGCACTGTGTTTTATTCACCGACATATGAAAAAACTCTAACAAGATTTTTTTTAAATATTTTTGTTTTTATGGTATTGAGAGAAGATACATCTGTAGACCGCAATTGTAGTCAAGTATTATATGTATTTTTTGGTATATATATATATATATATATATATATATATATATATATATATATATATATATTGAAAAAAGACGTCTGTGTTGACCCAATGTTGTTGTTTACGAGATTGTTAGTACTGGTAGAAAGAAAGGAAAACATGAAAAGTTATTTTAACTATGAACTGACACCAATACCTACATCTTTGTTTGAAAATGGATTAATGATAAAACCAAACAGGTCAAGTTTGGAAAAAGCACTTAAACAAAATTTAAACCCTGTTTCGCATACAATGTCTCCATGTTACGTCGTTGATAGTGGTGCATTACTGCATAAAGCTAAATGACTATTCAACAGTGTCTATTCTAGTATCATAAAGCAGTATACAGAGAATGTTATAAAAAACTCTGGTGTTTGCTGTACTGTATTTGAAGGTTATGACCATACATCAAAAAT